>JANSTX010025501.1:0-15199 GCA_027564355.1 Penthetria funebris | reverse complement strand
TTTTTTTTTTTTTATTTCTACTAACAAAAATTAAAAATATTAAAAAACACTTATTTCAAAACAAAAAAAAAAAAAAAAAAAAAAAAAAAAAAAAAATCAGCACTTTTTAAATAATAGATACTCCTCGTACTGTGTGCCTGTCTATAATATAATTAAAAATAATAAGAAAAAGAAATTATAAAATATAATAAACAACAGGAAACATAAACCTTTTCACATTATCATTATCATTTAAAATAAAGGATAAAAAAAACAAAAAAAAAAAAAAATAATAAACAGTACTTTGTAAATAAATTACGTTATAACAAGTGGTTCGTCATCATCGAATCTTGGTGTGTCATGATGATCTTCATCTAAAGCATCCAATGCATCACCACCAATTCGTGTTGCACCCGTTTTTGTATCATAATGTGAATTAGCAAAACGTGAAAATGAATTTGCTAAACGTTTATGCCTTTGAATCATATATAATAGACCTAAACTTAAAATAATAATAATTAAAATGGGTACCACCACCAACCATAAAGATATTGATGTTGGTAACATCATTGTTAACCATGCATCTGGTTGTAATTCTATGTGTTCTGTTTCTCGTATTGGTGAATAGAAACCCTATTAATAGAAATTGAAATTATTTCCAACATTTGAAATAAATGCATTCAGTTTTTCACTCACCTGATCTGTATGTAGTCTTACACCAATTGTAAACACTTTACCAGCCAAACTTGCATCACCAATTTCATCAAAATTTAAAAATATTGGTGGTGCTTTTGATTTTGTTGTATATATTGCGCTTTCATTAACATTCATGCCAGGGAATATCATCATTTCGTAATCAAATCTAATAAATAAATTTTTTTAAAAAAAAAAAAAAAACGTAAATTAATTATAGGACTTCAATATGATAATGATCGTATACGGCGGCGTGATTAGTGTTCGGGTTTTTATCGGTAGAGACAACCCGATTTTTTGACAAAAAAAATCATTCTGATCGACGAGGCACATTTCGACATAGTTGGCTTTGAAAATATTTCCGACCGAATAATGTCAACAAATGTGCATTAGAAAACCCAATCGTTTAAATATAACGTGTCAAAGAACTATCATTAAGTAGGCTAAGTACCAGTGGAAGGGGATGAAGTAAAGTGAAGGTGGTTGCTGTGGCCAAAGATCGTGAACAACAGCGATTGTTCGTTGACGCATTATACTGAAGTGAAGGCCGATATGATGATGATGATGATGATGATGATGATGATGATGATTATAATTATGAACTTAATGGATGACATGAAGGTGAAAACATATGTCTGAAAGGAAGAATAGTCTCATTTGTATAAGTTGTGTGGTCACCTTGTTTTTTTTTTTACTTTGAACTATAGACGTACAAAACTGTGTGAACATACACATTTAACACGGCTAATATTGTAAGTTTCTATATACCAACACAATCATTGTCAATATGACCGTTATTTAACAAGTACACGAAGAAGACATTTGTTCATTTTCATGTGCCATTAAAAAAAAAAAAAAAAAAACAACAACTTACGTAACATTATCCAAAACAACTTCTTTCCAATAAATCACATACGTTCCATTTTTCTCTGGTATCACCTTTAATTGCCTGGGAGCCGGTAATTGCGGTGCATTTACAATAACAAATGTTGATTCGGCATTTTTTATATTTGACGCCATACTAATATTATATGCAGCACCTTTTGGTATACTTGAAAATAAATGTGTTGTAACACTCTCCATTGATCGTTTCAATTCAACGGTTGTCGTTTTATTTAATGTCAATTCAGTAACTGTAATTAAATATGATGGATATTGTTGACCCGTTATTAACGGACAATTATGTTCCCACGATATAATCATTTCATATTTTTCATAATTCATATCAACGCGAAGATTTTTTGGTGGTTTCAATTCATTATAATCGGTTTTCAATGCAATTGGATTACGACCTAGTGGTCCTGGACCAGTTGGACCAACAATGCCAACACAAATTAAATACGATTCACATGGCATTAAATCATTTAATATAATACTTAAATTTTTTGTTGTAAGTCGTGGACCTGAAATTAAAAAAGGATTTATAAATAATTTTTTTTTTTTTTAGATTAATATGCAATAAAACACATACTTGCAAATAGTTCATCCATTGTTGTCCCATAATAAATACCATACGTTAAATTCATTACATTCAATTTTGGTTGACTCCAACGTAATCTTATGTCTGAACCGTGTAATAATGATGTATGTAATATTTCTGGTAATGGTGTACCAGGTAATAATACTGAAATGGAAGACGGTCGGCCAAAATATGATTTTACAAATGCGGATACCTTACATGAGCGGAAAAAAAAGAAAATGAATTTAAATATAAACATAATTATGTTATTAAACTATGATATCTTGCAATAATATATTACCTTTATATTTATAGAAACACCACGAATTAAATTTGTTAGATTAATTTTTGGTTCAATTGTTTTAATTGATTCAACTTTTGGATATGATAGTGGTAAAACTGGTGTTACAATATAACCATCGACATCTTTAATGGCATTCCATTCCATCGCAATATAATTTGGTCCAATATGTGTTGTACGTATTCCTGTTAATCGATCAACATTAGGCATATCATCAAATGATAAACGTACTAATTTTGAACTAGGCGATTCATTTTTAGAATTACGTGCACGTACCTAAAAGAATTTATTAAATTATTATTATTAGTGTTTACAATTATCATTAATTTATTCCAATTATTTACCCAAAATGCATATGTTGTGTTTGGTTCAAAATTCGATTCTAAAACAATTGAATTTTCATATGGGCTAACTTTAACTGAATGTGCTGGTTGTACATTAATAGTTTGTGCACTATAATAAACAATATATTCCCTTAAAATGCCATTAGTTTCCTTTGGTGGTGACCAATTTACTTGAACACGTGATCCATTTAATTGTGTCACATTAACACTAACTTCGCTAGGTATACCTTCAGCTGTTGTAACATTTGTGTACAAATATGGCGGATCAATGTGTTTTGAATCTTTAACTCGTACATATACAGTAACATTATAGGTTGTAAATGGTTTAAGATTTACAAATCTATGAATATTATTATTATTATTATTGTTAATCCATGTTGTATGATTCGTCCATGAATTTGTACCAATAATTGAAATGGATGGTAAAAATTCAAATTTATTATTTTCAATTAAACCAGTGTT
The DNA here is from genome assembly GCA_027564355.1 of Penthetria funebris. Classification (NCBI taxonomy): domain Eukaryota; kingdom Metazoa; phylum Arthropoda; class Insecta; order Diptera; family Pleciidae; genus Penthetria; species Penthetria funebris. The sequence continues at coordinate 11,961 of JANSTX010025501.1, read as the reverse complement.
AATATCCCATAAAATAACAAAACTTGTTGAATTTATTGATCGATTTTGTGGTGCCAAAATTTCTACTTGATAAGATCTTGATGTTGAATTACAATTCTCTTCATCGAAACCATCATAACAATCTTGTTTATTATCACACAATTTCAATTGTGGCATACATGTATTATCGCATTCAAAATAACCTGCATTACATATCAGTGCATCTTCAATGAATCTACAAAAATGTTTAAGTGATTTATATAAATGTATAAACTATAAATGAACCTATAAATTAATTGTACTTTTACTTACATATTTTTGTCAGGTTTACATCCCTCTTCATCGCTACCATCAACACAGTTAATAATACCATCACAATATTTTTTCTTTGGTAAACAAATACTATCACTTCGACATCTGATTGATAATAATTATAAGAATTACAAACGTACAGTAAATATATAATAAGAATATATAATTTGAGTTAATAAAATACAAATAAAATGTACCTAAAATTATCTCGTCCACATATACCAGCCGGACAATATTGTTCATCTTCACCTGTACTACAATCTGGTGTTCCATCACAAACATATGATCTAGCAATACAACGGCCCGATGCACACATAAATTGATTTATTAAACAAATATCGGTTGTAGATGTTTGTGGCTTGATTGTTGTTGTTATATTTATTGGTGTCGGACAACCCATTTCATCTGTATAATCACCACAATCATTTATTGAATCACATTTCCACCAATATGGAACACATCTACCATTACCACATTTAAACATCCATGTATCACATGCTGGCATTGCATTACCTGGTGTCTTTGGTGCCAATTGTTTTGTTGTACAATTAAGTTCATCATTACCATTACTACAATCAGCATCACCATCACATTTCCATGATTTATATATACATTTACCATCACCGCAATTAAACATCCAAGATTCACATACTTTATTTTCACAATTATCTTCATCAGTACCATCACTACAATCGGCTTCATTATCACAACGCCAATTAATCGATATACATTGTCCTGACTCTTTACATCTGAAATAAAGTAAGTGAGTGTACAATAAAAGAAAGACATAATAACAACAAACAACAATTACAAAACACATTAACTTACTTAAATTCATCCGGTTTACAAACTAATGATGTTGTACTAGGTTTTGTACAATTTTGTTCATCAGATGAATCTCGACAATCATCTTCACCATCACATACCCATTTCAAATGTATGCAACGTCCATTTTTACATTGAAATTCATTTGCTTTACAATCATCAAAACGACAATCCAATTCATCACTGCCATCTGAACAATCTTTATCATGATCACATTTAAAATATTCTGGTATACATTTTGAATCGGATTTACAGGAATACATAAGCGGTGGACACGGTTGTTTTGATATTGGACAATTTAATTCATCCGATTGATCACCACAATCATTTTCATTATCACATCGATACAATAACGGTACACATAATTTATTTAAACATGTAAAAAAACCTGGTTCGCATGTATTTTCCATTTGTGTGCAAGTACGATTGGCAAACGGTTGTAATGAACCGGGACATAAACATTCACCGGTTAATGATACAGACATATGATCTGGACATAAACATGTATGGCCACCCTTCGGTGCACCAACACAAATGTGTGAACATTTATTTTGTTGACTACAACCATTTGTACCACTTTGAATTGAATGTGCATATACCTTTAAATCCATTAAACTAAACATATCTTGTGCTAATGCATGAATCATTATACCATGATCTTTATCCGCAGAAAAAACCGAATTCATTTTCCAATCATCCCAATACATTAAATCTTTATAGACACCAACGGCAAATGGATGTGCAACTCTTGCATCATGTTCCAATATTCGAATCATATTTTTTCCATGTAAATCACAACTAGCAATATAATCTTTACTTGCATCCACCCAATAAACTCTTTCGGCAATATAATCAATTGTTACACCATTTGGCCATACAACTTGTGGCTTTGTAAATAATATCTTTATATCGGTACCATCAAGATTTGAACGGGATATTGACGGTTTAGTTTGACTCCAATCTGTCCAAAATAGATAACCTTCTATTGGATGAACAACAATGCCACGTGGTTTTGACAGATCCCTTGAATCAATAATTGTTTTGCGTAAACGTAATTTATCTAAGCCACAAAGAAAAATATAATTAAATAAATAAATAAATCAGAAAAATAATATTTTAGAAATAAAATCTTACCATGAGAATCATTTGATGTCTTTAGAGCTTCAATTTTCAAACGTGATCCATCGACGAAAAATAATAATTCTGATATCCAATCATATGACATACCTTCAACTGATGCCAAATCGGTTTCAATTAAAATTTCAGCACTTTGATTTCCATTCAAACATTGACGTCCTTTAGATAAATAAAACATAAGAGAAATATAATAATATAATACATTTTTGATATTGAAAACATTTTTTCTTTACTAACCAATTTGATCTGTTAAAATATCTGCCCAAAAAACGCAATTATGTTTAATATCAAATTCAATGGCAATAACATTTTTTAATTCCGTAATTGGTAGCACCTGTTTTCTACCTGACGGTATATCAATACGTGATATTTTATCACGTTGAGCAACTATTAAAAAATCATTGGCCTGATCAATGGGGCATGGTGTTAATTGTGGTAAATATTGTGATGAATATCCATTTGTGCAGACATCCCCTTCTATCAATTTATATCCCTTTGTTCTATTGTAATATGTACCGGACGGACATCTATCTGGTATTTTATATGGATCATAAGTTGTTAATGATTTATTTCGTATACATGGTGAATTAATATTATGACGAGAAAAACCAAAATCACATTCAAAATCCCATGAACTACATTGACACACTTCTGTTCTGACTGGACGTTCATAATCTTTACCATTATAACATTTTGCATGTGCAGCACGCCGCTGATATGTTTCTTGTACACCTAAAACGCATGGCATCAATGAATCACCGGTTATTGAACCTGGTGCCCAAAATTTATAATCATCTGTAGTACAATTGTAATCAAATGCATTTTTTAAATCAATTTTTATAATTAACCATCGATGTTCGGCCGCTTCTGAACCAAATAATGTAAATAATGTTGTATTTGTATTTGGTTCAGTCATTAAACCATATACTTTTAAATCGGTACTATGAAACTGAAATGGTTGCCACACTTCACCTTCATCAATTGAATATAAAATTTCATTTGTTTCACCTTTAGATTTGAAAAATTTTACCGCAACCAAAACACCACCATGATCACCAAAATTAAAGAAATGATAATTTTTAAGTATTTGTTTCCATGTTTGACCAGCATCTCTTGAAATAAATACACACGGATGTCCTTTTAATGATTTACTAATAACACCAGTTGCCATTATAACACCGGGTGCAGATTTTGAACTCATAATTGATACTGATCTTGTCACCGGATATAATTGACTAAATTTTTGTGATAAATGTAATGTACAATCTTTACAATTTATTAGTTGTCCTTCATCGTCAACGGTTGGTGCTTGAATTGTTTTCCAACTACTACCATGATCAAATGTTATTAATGAACCTAAATGTTCTGGTCCAATTGTGCCATAAAGTTTAGCACCATATGTATTACGATATACTTTTGATGCAATATAAATGCCACGTAAACCTTCAACACGATATAAATCGGTAAATGCATCGTCTGATGTTTGGCTAAAATAAATAAGTAGTAAAATTTAATAATTTATATAAATCATTAAATAACAAATTTTTTAGTTTATTCAAAAATTATATTTATATTACTCGGTGTGACGAATTGATTGACCTAATAATATCTCGGTTACTCAATCAATTCTTACCTCACCTCTTCATTTAGCCACCGGTAACTCGATCATAAGAAATGTCAATTTGTGGTGCGTGATCACAATTTAACATTGCTCTATTCATACATGTGGTGTCCGGCGGGAATGTGCGCTCGGTTGGCCAATTTTGAATTAGCATTCAAGTTCATCAAACTAGGTAGCTCGCACTTCAGAAACGCGTAATTAAATCTAAAGTTGCTCCATTTTAAAATTACCTGTTTAATGGAGCATTAAAATGTTCTTTTCATATAAAATATCAATCGACTTGAAGACGATGAAAAGTATTGTGAATCGAAGAAACATTAAGGCAAACAAACATTCAGTAATATTATAAAATAAGCACTTTACTGGGACCCCCAACCCAGGGTAATAGAAGACCCTAGAACAACATGTTAAATAAAAGTACTGGCCAGTACAATGGACGGTGTTCATTGGCCACCATGCTGCCACATGAAGTAAAGTTCGAGATGATGATGATAAAGATAGTATAAAATAAAAGTGATATTAAATATAAAATACATACGCAAGCCAGCTGGATTTCCAAGTAACTTCAGGAATATATGTAAAAACATTTTCCATACTTGGTACAAATTTAATAACAGTCATATTTGCATCTGATTCGGAAACATATAAATGGGTTAACACTTCAGAATGGGCTGCCGAAATAAATATACGTCTTCCTTCGACATCCGCAATATGAAGCGCCTAAGAAATATTTAGTTTGATTAAATGATGTAAAGCATATTTTAACAATGTAAAAATATTATACATACTTTTATTTCAAGTTCGGTTTGAAAATCAGCTTTAATAAATCGACCTCGTTTATAAGAAATGAATAATTGTGTATCGTTTAATACTTTTCTAGTGGCAAACATAAAATCTTTTTTTATATGAAAATCTTGTACATTTTCAATTAAAAGATTATATTTTTTTGGACCCGATTTCATAAGGGCCGATGCATTAATAAAAATTACATTTGAGGAATCTGAAATATTAATTTTATTTAAAAAAACATATGTTTTTTATATGGTTTTTGTTGTTAAAATTATTACTGGACGGTTCACGACGTTCAACATATAAATGAATGGGCATTCCATCTCCAGATGACCAAACAAATGATTTCACATAACTTTGAGCTACCATAAATGATTCTCCAAAATCGATTGTATAATATAACTGTAAACGATAAAGCATTACATATTAATATGTGCATAAAGTACATAAATTATATAAACATGTGCACATACCGTTTTTTGTGGATCATCCTTGTCCAAAACCAAAAATGTTCTTGGATCTTGTTCATAAAATGATATGTCTGATGGTGTAAAATCTACCATATGTCGTTTAAATGTTTTCCCATAATCTGAATTTGTGAATATTGCTTTATTTTTGGGATCAGTAAAAATGATCTGAAAATTAAACAAACATATATATATATATAAATTGTTGAATATCTCCTGTGAGTATATTGCGTCTAAATCATATTTATATATGGATATTCTTGTAATACAGCATCAATTACAATACAATTTATCAATTTAAATTATATTGTAATAAATTAAATTAAAATAACAAAAATGAAAAAAAAATCTTACTGTATTAAATGTAGGATGTGTCATAAATTGATCTAATGTTGAATTCATTTCGGTACCATTAACATTAACAAGAAATAAATTACTTTTATCTTCAAACGTTGTACCATAATCATATGATATATAAACAGAAGATGGTAATGGTGGTGATAATGTCTTTAAATCTTCTAATGGTCCTAATGGTGGCTCACGTGCCAGACAAATCATTACATTTGTACCTTCGCCTAACCAATGTACCATTAATTGAGCATGTGGATCATTTAGATGATTAACCTAGAAAGTAAATTAATTAATATTAATATATATGTAGTAAATCAATGTACAAAGTATACTATCAGACAGTTTTTATAAACTTTTGTTACATGCATCAGAAATCAAAACCGGGACCTAAACATACAACCAGTTTCTATAAACAAAACAACTTCAAATATTAAGAAAATTTATTAAGCAAGTAAAGAGATGCAAAATTCAATTTTACAATCAAATATAAAATCAGCAGATATCCGAGTTCGACAACCGAACATATTAATTATTTAGAGAGAATGACCAAATATTGCGAATAAAATACAAGCAATTTCATCAGAGCAATAAACAATGTAATAATATCTATAAAAAACACATATGGTACTAGTGCTGAAGTAAGTCTAGGTGCGATTACTGACACATTCATTATTTATAAGTTCATCATTCAATTTTGCAAACATGGCTGTCGGAGCACTTATCAAAATGGGTGCATCGAGTTTTAATAAAAAATAAATTAATTAATTATTATTATTTATTTATTATAATAATTTTGTCTTATATTGAATGTAACTACACTCAATACAATACATAATGTATTTTTTTTATTTACGGCAACAGTTGCAGACTTTAAAAACTGCATACTTTAAAAAATAAATTTTTCGTTAAAGGACGTCACCCGAACGCAAAACTTTACAACAAAAAAATAAATATATTTTTGCAATTTCAGAAATAAAAATTTATTTATTAAATAAGATTAACGTATATTTAATATAAGTATGAAAAAAAGAATCCAAAATAATGTCTCTATATCAGATTTTTTAAAATTTTATTTTCACAAACATAAACAACATTACCAAAAACAACCATTTTCAATCAATAAAACATCCCAATGATGTTTACTATTCACAATCAGATAATAAGGAAATGCCACGGGCAACACCACACATTATTCAATTTAGATACAGCGGTTTAAAAAATAGATTTTCGAAAAAAAAAATGTTTAAAATTCAAAATTAAAAATCCGCCCAATTAGTATATGCGGCGAAATTATACTCTATTCGCATATTACATACTCCTTTCGTCGTTGCGCTAACATCAACTCAGTTTATGAAAACACTTATTTACGTCAATGAGCATAAACATGCTCAGTTCATCAAATTAGGTGCTCTTTTGAAGTTTGGTTACACGCATTCGCAGTATCGTCTTCGTTATTGATTTTTTTGTTGTTTATTGTTTTATGTTGATTTTTTATTTTTTATATTTTTATTCTTATTTTTTTATTTTTTCGAAAATAAAAATTATTGTAAATTATCCACAACTTGATTATTTATCTTCACTATGGCAACATTACATGATTTTTTGACATATGGTTTATCTTTTCTTAAATGTTGCTACTTCACTAATATTAAATTACACAGCAATTATACTTGTTATAAAATAAAAGCAAATAATAATAAAATTACAAAATACATAACCTTATTACGCATTAAAATGTTGTAAGTATTTTCTGGTGAAGGCTTTAAATTATGTTTGAATAATGTTTAACAGTGTGTATAGAAAGTTATTGTATATGTACCCCTTGCCAGGTCAGGTGTTACTTTCTCATACATTAACGTTGCTTTAGAAATTTAGAAGTTGCTGCGACGTATAATTCTTGGTAGGCGTCAAGAACGATATACTATATAACATTTATATAATTAAGACGGCAATGATTAAGTTCTTCATATATTTGTCTTTATTATTTTTGAATAGACTACCTAACATATTTGAGAACTGTCCACTAACAACATACAAACATTATATGATGTAACAAGTCGTACAAGTATTTACGCCACATGTAACGAATTCACTTACATTTTATACAGTAGCTAAAACATCATTAACATATTTAAGTAGATATAAAATTGCTTCTGGATCATAACATCTAAACAGTGACATTATTATTCACATTGAATTTTTCTCCCATCTGTTTTGGATAAGTACTTAATATATTATATTTTATTTAATTGAACAAATTTTATGTAAAGTATATATGCATTAAGTTGCATATAGAATCCCTTTTATTTTTAATACGATGCATAATCATATATGTACATTTATAAAATAGTTTATTACATTATTTGAGCATAAAAATCTAGTTTACTAATAAATAATTGATTTTTATTGAGGAAGTGAAATATTAATCTGATGCTTTTTTTTTTTTACTTAAGCCTGTTATTATCACCCACATATCACGTATTATAGATTTTTTTTTTTATATATAACAACCGGCAAACCGGCATGATTATATTGAAATTTACCAAAATTGATCGAAAAAATTCTTTGAATCAAAAGAATTATTTGATAATAACAAAGACAAACAGGAATGTGTACTTAGAAATTGAATTTATTATATAGAATTTTACCCATATCGCGATATTGTAGTATAATGTAATCAAGCATAAATAGGGAAATTTTCCATTTTTAATATCTAATCTATCATATGGAAAATATAAAGACATAATAGATGTTCTTTTATGTACAAATAAAAGCCAAGATAATAAATTGTTTACCTTGGGAAGAACGGTAGACAGTTGGACAACCAAGTGCAATTCGAATATTACGCACAGCAAGCATCGAGTGCGTCCATTCAGTAATTTTAATCAATTAACAGAAAATTACTATAAGCAGCGTACGCATGACAGAATTGATTAAATTTTATGTCCCTAATATGGTGACGATACCAATGCTGATCGTCATCACTACTATGTCGATCAGAATTATTGTCATACCTTGTGTGTTTACTGTTGAACGTAGAACTATTTCAGTCTTTAATCTATATTATTGATCTATATTACCAACATCGTCTTCAAAATACACGTCATATTTTGGGGCATCAATGACCTGATTGACCATAAGAAGCAAAGAACTTTTAATAACAATCTGTGCAGTTTTGTGATCTTACTAAACAATGGTTATATTATTTCAGTTTCGTGTATTATCACTGGTGACACTAGTATTGATCCATTTTAAACAAATTGGAATAACTCTATAGTATATTGCACAACTTATAGGTTGGAGTGATTGTGGATAAGCTAAATTTGAATAAGGACATCTCTTAATGGCATCTATGATTGGCAATGAAAATTTTCTTTTGATTATTGTGATCTCGTAATGGAAACATTAAACAATGGTTTGCATATATAAAATAAGATGGATTAAAAATTGCACGCAAATGTCTACTATATGTAGAAATTGAATATTTGAATATATTCTTCATTCATAAGGCGTAGTACATTAAAAAATATACAAAATAAACCTTACGTACACTTGTATATGCATCCATATACGATTGTAATACTTGTGATTTGTTTATCTTTCATATATTCACACAAAGAAGAATCTATAGATTATATATATCATGTGCTAGTGTAATTGAAACTTTTTTTGTTTTTAAATTATTAATGATTCACTATTATGTATTGGGTGTACAAAGTAAGGATTTTCTTTGGAAGTTTATTGTGAAATATTGTTACAATGTATTTTATTCAATGAGTTATCGATCGACACAAGTGATAATCGGAAGGAGCAATATCTGGTGAATAGAGTGAATGGGGTATGACATCCCATTGATGCGTTTCCAACAATGTCTTGCAACATATGGTATGTTCACAGTCACGCTGAAAAATAAATTCATCGTGTCACTGCTCGAATTGCGGGCCCATTTTAGTTTATAAATCAATAAATTTAACTAATCACAATTCATATCTATTTGTATTTCAATTACTTTGTGTTGCAGTACATTTGATAACGTACGTATTTAATACGATAGAGTGTAATGTACTTAGTTGACATTGAAATTATAAAAAATCAGCTGTATCGTAATTTATTATCATAAATAAATATTTAGAAAATAAATTATTCTTTCTAGAAAGGAACAACAAGTTCATACGAAAATAACATCAAAAACGTTTGGTTTATGAACTATAAATATTTATAAAAAAAAAAGCAAACAATTTTTAGTCACGTTTAAAAAAGACAGTACAAAGTATGAATATATTAGTAAATAGTTAATTATATACCTATATGCAAATTATTTCATTTATACTTTCGTAAATACATGTAATTATCAACGTGTTATCAATCTTATCAAACAAATCTATATGTAAGCGATGTAAACTATTGTATAGTTTGTTGAAATGTAAGGTCAAGCAAGTGCATAACAGTCTATGACAACGACATATAAATAATATTTTACAATTGAAATCAAAATTGAACGAATATTCATCAAATAGGTGACCAAGACCAGGATTGGTCTAAATACTGTAAAAATAATTATATTTATTTACTTAGTATTGATCAATTGCTGGTCAAAATTAGAGTATATGCTCGGATGGGAAGTAATGAAAGTGAAGTAATTACGAAACAATAATTTTAATGGTTATAACATTTGCTGCTCACGTATAAAAGTTCCAGGTTCGAATTCTGACGCATACATATAGTTAATTCGTCCTTTAATTAGAAAAAGTTAAACATAGTCATAGTTAAATATCTGGGAATAAAATTGAATTTTATACAATAATATGCAATTCTAACAATAATATGCACTTAGTATTTCTTTTACTGCACATATTTATAAAGGGATATAGGGTATAGAAATAATAGTAGATCGCACTCGGCATTTGGACATTCAAAAATAATAATATTCTCATTTGAAATCCGCATACTGATGTACATTTGAACTAGTACTAGAATACTATGATGGGACGGATCAACTGGCAGATAAAGCTGATAAAATTGCTTTTATCCTGTGCCATATTTTGGTAGACCAAATTTAATACATACAAAATTAATGTTATGTATGATCCTTCGGTAGGGTGATCTAGAGAATTTCTAAACTTTGCACGCAAATAAAAATAAGGAACGCATTGGTCATACTTACTTGACATTATGTAATAAAAAAAACACATGTTTCAAAAATTGGTATTGGTACGGGTTCAATACGCGGAATGTGTAATAATGACGAAGTTTTTGAAAATTGGAAAAAATACTTCTGTATAACTGCGGTGCAAGAGGATGACATATACTTAATATGTAAATCATTTTCAATGATTTAGTACCACCAATTGCAGAAACCATTTACTTCAGCATAGAAAAATTACTTCACTATATATGATGACCTTCAGTCAGTGTTAATTTAATGAGAAAATTCCATATTTTAAGGGCACTATACTGTGTATCTATCTATCAAGTGTTTTTTTTTGAAAAAAAAAATACTTTCATATGTTTAACCGCGCAAAGATACTGTTGCATGCATATATTAGCGAAATGCAGAATCACCATAATTCTGATTAAATTGCATAGTAAAATGATGGGATTTGAAAGGGAGATCTACTATAATAATAGTTAAGTACAAAATACTCGATAAATAGTAAAGTGAAATAATCTATGACTAATGCATAAGCAGTGAACTCAAATAGTCTAATTTGACAATTTCTTTGAATGCTGCACCACGAAATAAGATAGTACGAAATGAGTGCTATTAGATGAATAATATTGTGTAGGTTCACCGATACTCACATAGACAGTTATATTGCTAAGAACGATATTAATTAAGCCAAATTTTGGTAAGGGTATCGTTGAATTTGAACAAACACCACAAAATACACCACCACAATTTCGACAATGGTGCCATACATCTTGGTGCTTCATCGTCAGGTATCCATTTCGGTGGTAATTCTGTGCGTAATCTTCTCATCGAATTTGGACAATAATGTGATGAATTGTCAGACAGCGGTATAATATTCGTATACAATCATTAAGTTCCTACAATTTCTCTGGTATAACAAAAATGTCCTACATTTTGGTACTTCATCGTCAGGTATCCATCTCGGTGGTAATTCTGTGCGTCGTCTTCTCGACGAATTTGGATATTAATGTGATGAATTGTCCGATAGCGGTATACTATTCTTAAATACACAAAATTATTGTTATAAACAATATATACTCATTATAAGAATGAACTAACAATTTAAGATAATCGAATTCGTCATTATAACAATTGGAAATATGTAATGAAATATGAAATTATATTTCGTATTTGCGTCACAGGTAATAATTATTTTAATACCAATATTGGATAAATGCATCTTCATCAATTGCATAATATAATGTTATATTTCAGATAATATGTATAAACTTGAAGTTTGTTATCATTAAAGGTTCATTCGTGTTATCATATCATATATATATATTTAA
>JANSTX010025490.1:0-15201 GCA_027564355.1 Penthetria funebris | reverse complement strand
ATAAATTACTCTTAAAGATAATATATGAGTATTAATATCGCACAATTGTGCTTCTCCTACCAGCAATTATATATATATATATATATATATATATATATAAATCTAAAATCTGTACACACAAATAGTACGAAATCATATGAATATTAATGGCGATCCTTTTTTTTTAATTACATATATTAAAATACATAAGTATAAAACAATGGGAAAAAAACTTTATTACGATTTTACAAGATTTGTAATTTTTTATAGTGATTCGATTACGAAAAAATACAACTTACATTCTTTTTTTATTTTTAAAAACATTATAGAGCAAAACAAAAAAAACGTATATATTTCACTACTGTACGATATTAATAATTAAATAAAAATTAAAATATAGTATTTTGATTTTAACAAAAAAAAAAAAAAAAACAGTAAAAATAAAACAAAAACAAAAGACAAATTCGTCTACAAGTTAATAAAATATTTTTAATACTACTATTAAAAGGAAACGAAATAAAAATTATTATTAAAATATTATATATTATAAATATATTTTATTTCTGAATCATTTTTTAAATATTTTTTTTGAAAGAAAAATAAACCCATACCATTGGTTTAACTATCTATACTCGTAAATACACATTTTACACTCTGTATTTTATTTGCCATAATTTTCTTCTTAAACAGAAATATAAATGTTAATAAGTTCTATACTTTAGTATTTGTAATTTTTCTATATAATTCGAACAAAAAAAAAAAACAAAACAAATATTCTTTACAAAAATAAAAATAATTAGCCAATAAAAGTTGTACAATAAATAACCACGGATAAAACAATAATTATATGAATTCGAATACAAATACATATTATGGTTAAAAATATTAAATCATCACATTGATGTCTAAAATTGTAAAATAAGTTACACATTATTGTGATCTATGGCCATTATTTAAACTTCAATCTGTTTGTAGAACACACGTTTAGTGTTGTAAAATTTTATTGATAGGGGCGACGAAAGGAGTGAATAATGACTATCATTGATGCTACTCAAACCCGTCTACACCTCCACACGTGGTACCATCACCGATGAATCGATCACGATATAAGTCACTAACAACTCAACAACAAGCAATGTAACTGGGTAATTTGTGTACCACCCTACTGAAATATTTACATTGTATAATCGGATAATTATAATTGATCATATATTGTCTATTGTTGGTAAATTTCATTTGAGTTTACATTTAACGTTACATAACTAGAAACGTCAAATTAACATCGTAATACCGTCTTATGTGACGTAAAGATTAATATGATGATGATGATCTGAACTATGTGCGAGAAAGATTTAAATGACTTATTTGGGATTTTTTTTTTATTAATTTCCACTCTCTCTCTTAAATAGACAAAATATTTGCAAATTATAATGTTGAGCATGAATGATTAAAAACAGAATATTAACGGCAAGCGTTGCCTCAACTACTGAATCTTTGGTTGCCATTTTCTACAATTATTTTTATTAATATATATATATATATATATAAATATATGAATTAGATGCCATTGCCGCTGATACAACATTTGCACAGATAAATTAATAGATCAATAAAACAACGATTGACACAAGATAATGTGGTAAAAGGACAAATAATTAAATAAAGATGGAGAATTGGGGAAAAAAATATAGCCAATTTGTCACCTCCACACCCATGCAATTTCCTTTTCAATTTTCTATTTCATTATCTTGTATTTGAAAATCAATCATTTAGCAGTTCCATGCTATGTAAATTAATGGACACTGTATGTATCAAATGTGTAGTGCGTCAATAGTAATTATGTGGTATATCAAACATATTTGCACAATATGAATATTGAATTTTATGTTTGTATAAACTTTTCGAAATAATAATGATATATTGTAATTAATTTGACGTACATAACGACCTTTGGTCATATACATCTCTTGTAATAATTTGCATACGTTTAATGACAACGATATTTTGCTCACAATTTTTAAGAAGCAATTAATTATATATTACTATATTTCTATATGTTATATTATATTGTGTGTATTACCATAGGTAAATTATCTGGAGCTTGCCATTTTTACAAATATAATTTAATTTTAATTTTAATTAAAAAACATTTCTCACACATTTAAACCACAATATGCAAATAGTTATGTAGAATAAAATCATCATGTGCATAATCTGTCAATGAGTATTTTTTTACTATCATTAATTTATAAATCATTTAGTATCTTACAATGTTTGTGCCGAATACTTCAGTTTTTTTTCAATACTTTTCGGTCGTAACATATCATATTACAACATTTTAAGAAATAAAAACTATTATGGTTTATATTATCAATTAGGTATTCTCTTTTCTGTTTTTTTTTTTTTTATACTTTTATTTTCTTTTCATAAATTTTATGTTCAATAATTAAACTTATTTTTAAAAATAAAAACAAAAAAAAAACAATTACTTTTAATTTTACACATAAAATAGATGGTAATTAATTTTGTGCAAAATTCTCTTTTTGAATTTTTAACTTTGCAAATAAATACATTAAAAAATAAAAATTTTAAAAACAAAGAAAAATACATTAATTTTTTTTTTAATTAGAACGAATATTTATTTTTTCAATAAACCAAAAAAAAAAAAAAATTACATTCTAAATAAAATTTTTAGAAGAATATTACAATAATGTCACAACAACACGAACAGGCATCAATATCAGTCACAGATACACATATCATTTTTTTGTAAATAATTATTATAATTTGTATATTGAAAAAGAAAAAAAAAAGAAGTGAAATCAAAGATTACATAATTTTTCGACTTTCAAATTATTTTCAGTTTAATTTAATTAATATTTTTATTAAAATTAAAATTTTGTGAGTTCTATGTGAATGTAGTGTGTAGTAAATAGTGTTTAGTACATAGTATAATTTGGTGGTGGTCAACGGGCATTTTTCATTTTATTTTATTATGTTGATTTTGTATATTTTTAGTTAATTAAATTTTACTATTTTTCTTTTCCATGATCAAAATAATAAATTTTGCCTTTTTTCTATAATTATATTTACTATACAAATTAGACGATTTTGTTTCTATTTCTATATTTATTCAATCATTCGGTATTCATTTAAATATTATTGCTGATAATTTATATTTAAAAAAAAAAAAAAAATTTAAATAACATTTTCCAACAAATTTCTAATACACGATAATATTAATTTTAATATTCTTCTAAATCAAAATCTTCGTTGTCCAATTCGTCCAGCTGCATACTTTGAAAATCTACTTTATAACGCAAAATTCCTGTAGAATAAAAATTTATAAATTTAATTTTATTTATAAACAAACATTATGTAATTTAAAAAAATAAATATTTAATTAAGTTAGTTAAATAAATAACAAAAAAAAAAAACGAAAACAAAAAAATGTATAATAAAAATAATAAACAGAAACATCATATGCATGCATTAACGTATAATAAGAATTGAAACAAAAAATATAAGACAATTATCATACCAAAAATGACAAAAGCATCAGTTGCATTATCAGTGCAACGAAACAATATCATGAAACGGTAATCAAAATTTAAATTGAACGCTGGTAAGTAACCCATCCGCACATTGGGCTAGCAGTACATAACTGCGTTTAAGAAAATCAAAAACGAAAAACAAAATCCATCTCAAACGTTAAATTAATTGATGATAGCCAAAACCTTTAAAAGTAGTCTTGTATGACACAAATTACAGTCAACTCTTTTATTAAAATAACGTGGCCAGTTAAAAGTCCATGTATAATTTTTCTACAGATCTATCAATTATAATCAAATAAATCAACTTTTTGGTTTTCCACATCTTCCGTCTTTATGCCAATTCAAATTTCAATTGGATTTTTATACAGAATTATATTAAATAATTAAATGAGTGTACAAACATTATTATTCTTTCTAAAGAAATAGAGAACTATAATGTTGTGATCGTAATATCTATACTAGCGTTCTATTTAGTGATTAGCGTTTTGCATTCAGCGTTCTATTTAGTGATTAGAAATATTGTATGAACAGAGAACACTAAAAAGAATTATCAAATAATATAGGTGGTGTAAATTGTCTCATGGGAAAATTTTAAGTTACATAAATTAAGTTAATACTTTTTCGTATTCTGAAAGGGTAAATTATATATTTAGAAGATATCGGAAGAAAAACTTAATATTTTGATAATATTTTAAAAAAATATAATAAATTTTCAAATTGCAACAATACAATATTTTTTAATTTGTTAAAGGAAGTGAAAATTTGAAAATCATAACTAGAAGATTTATCTAAAGAAATTGCATTTCTGGTGCAATTATCAAAATATGCAAGAACTTGCAATTTTACATTAGTATTTTGTAAACGAAAACTGACATCTTATCACATTTTATTCTTCTACCTTGCCATTCAGAATCGGCCTTTCTACTTCTCATTTTATATCTCCACAAGATAACCAAGTAGATTGTGGTCGACCACGTTTTCTTGCATCATTTTCTCCAATATTTAAAGTAGACTTACGTAGTAAGTATTTTGTAATTGCTCGACTTATATACTTAAGTAGAGGATATATGTATAAATTTTATATTCTAAGCAACTAAAATGATTGTGCATAATTTGTTTTTCAAAGGGTTAACAAAATAATTAACGATCAAATTTGTTTCTTGAACCTTTGTTTTACAGTTTTTTTTTTCTCTATGTTAAGTATACTGCCACTAGAATTAACTTAAATGCATTAGCATGTGTTTAATTTTAACATAGCAAATATATTTTTAGAATAGAATATTATTGCAAAACTATTATTTCGAAAATAGAATATTTATACAAAAATACATTGTGCTATGAATTAGAAATGGGTTTGATTCATGTGGTAATCAAATTAAGTACTTCTGTGTACTTAGATTTTATATAAAATCTGGTTATGATATGTTAAAAATTATAAAGTAAAAAAAAATTGACCGGTACTACACGAACAAAAACTAAAGAAACATTTATAACACATAGAATTTTATCAAAATAAAATATAATTGCAAAAATGTAACATGCAGTAGCGGTGCATACTCATTTTAATTTTAAGGAATAAGAAATTTGCATCATTTCCTGATTGAATGAATGAAAGATCTTAAATTTTTATTTTCAGTATCAAAATAGAATGTTTGTCACTCAGCAGATCATCATTATACAACTCGCAATGTAATGACTTAATTTTTACTTTTTCCAGTATTTTGATAATACATATATAATTTTGAATATAAATTCAATTAACAGAATTGATATTATAGTGTATATTAATTGTAGTTATATTCATATATTTTGTAGGCTTTACAAATAAATTAGATAGAATGTACAAGAAAGGATTAATAATGAAGGTAAACATCTAAGAGCTTGGGCTGTATCACCAAAAATGATATTATTCTTCACATTGGGCATTCATTAAAAGGTCAATTGCAAAATTTCAATCAGAAATGATAAGTCGTTTTGTTTTAACGATCATTAAAAAAAAAAAAAACAAAAAAACAAACAAGTTTTGTTTTATTTGTGAATTCCTAGTGTTGATTAAACATTTTTTTGTTAATATGCAAAATCCACAACAAAAGCAGAGTTTGCTAAATGCTATTCGGGCTTCAATTCGTCAATTAAAATGTTGCAAGTAATTTGAAAGAATTATCACTGTTGACGAAACATGCGACTCATCATTACATACGTCATTAATAATCGCCTGTAAACAATTAAGAAATAAAAACAAAGTAAAAAATGCTTTTATATCTGGATAGTGTATCAGCTCACATCGGCTATGATCAAATTACTCGAAATACGTTGTGAAATGTCAAGTCTGAAGGATATGGTGGATAAAAAACCCCCCCTATTCTCCAGATTTGGTAATCAGTGACATGAAAAAATATCCAGCTTAAAAAGAGATTTAAATCAAATTTAAAAGTGACAGCAAACGCTAATTTTGCAGACCTCAATGAATTCTATTATTCTGATTATATGAAACGTCGTAAAAACCGTATTGATTAAAAAATAGATTAGTTTAAAAAACAATTTATTTTCTGTTCAGAAAACTAATTCCTTGCTTCAATTTTACCTTCATTATCGATCCGCTCTCGTATACGTATACGTACGAGTAAGTACTATAACTAAATTTAATTATTTAAATTCATAATATTATTGTAACGATTTTTTGTTATTGTAATATTGAAGTAAAACTTATACATCAATATAAGTAATGATTGAAAATTTGTTAAATTTTTAAAATATATCAACTGTAAATCAAATTAAGATTAAAATTATAACACTAACTACATTTGAATAATTATGAAAATAAACAAAATTAAAAGCATATTGTTAACTACAGAACAAAAAAATTAATAATATCTATAGGTATATTATTTATTAAAACTAAATTTTGTACCTTAGCAAAGATGATAAAAGTGTAGTTAGCAAATGAGAACAGTTCTTTTAATTTTTGTTTTTATATATAATATAATTTTTTTTTTTAAATAAAAAAAAAATTGTTAGTTTTTCTTTATTTATACATATTTTTTTTTATATGGATGGTATTGTGTGGTATAAGCTTAATAATCATCTAAATCAACGTCATCCAGTGGCTCATCCGCTTGGAGAGATTGAAAATCAACCTTGTAGCGTAGAATTCCTACACCATTTTTTTTTTTTTTTTACATATAATAAATGCGATTTTATTTATTTATTTATATTTTTTTTTCATAAATAAGTATAGCACATAATATTTTTATTTTTATTTAATATTAGACGTACAAAAACATACAATTTTTGTTGGGCAGCAAAAAAAAAATTGTTATGAATTAGTTAGTTTATGAAACTACTGTTAGCAATAAAGATTTTATGTTTTATTTAATAAATAAAATAAAAATAAATAGAATAAATACTGACCTCCAATGCCACCAAATCCACGAACAAATTGACTACCTTCTTGCGATTTATCTGTTATTATTTCCAATGTAGCACCAAAACTTTTGTAATTATTTGCCAGCCATTCTAATAACGGTTGAGATTCAACCAATTCCATTTCTACTCCACTCTGTAATTTTATATTTTTCATTTCATATTGTACATAATTTAGGTTTTGTTCTTTTTTTTTTTTCTATGTAAGTTAATAATATATAATACCTCTTTATCCGTAAAATGACTTTTATCTTTTTCTTGTTCAGGTGTCAAATGCAATACTGTTGTTGATATAGAATTTGCATGATTCTTTAATACGTATCGTTGAATATCTAAATTTTCCCAGCAAATTAATGTTTCCACTGAACCTAATTCTAATGCTTTGAGTGTATCTTCGACACCAAAACAATATTTTCCAGTATCCTAGTTAAAATCAGAAAGAAAGAAAACAAAAAATTATTTTAACTATTTATGTTGATTTTTTAAAACAGTTTTCGTATAATAAAAATTTGAAACGTAAAATTTTAATTTCGTACCGAAGGATGATTTAACGACCAATTATTTAAATTAAATTGAACCAATTAATGTCTTAAATGTTGTTTAAGAAATTCATGAAATACTTTGTAAAATTATTTCGTGTCATAGTGCCCATTAACGGTTGTATTTAAAAAAAAAAAATACATTTATATCGAATCACAATACCGTATTTATTGCATGCCCAATTTAGCAATTATTATTTCAAATAATACATGCTTATCGCAGTAGTGTTGAAATGTTTGGAAAACTTCATCATACAGAAACAAATTCTAGTTTCAATAATAAGAATTTAAACTTGGAGTAGACACAACTGAAAATGCCAAGTAAATCGAATGCAAAATGAATGCATAATTCAACAAATTATCGATTTTGTGATAAACAAAAAAAAAATCAAAAATTTATGCAAAAAAATTATTTAAATATTAATTTACATACTTGTGATATTTCATCAAAATAACGTCCAATAAGTTTTTTTTCTTGAATAAATTTAACATTCTGCAGGGATTCAGCAGCCAATTCAATTGCCTGATTAAAACCATTTTCACCACCATATGATACATCAACAAGTTTAATAATTTTAGATTGCAATCGCTACAGAAACAAATAAAAAATGTATTTATTTTTTTTATTTAATATAAATATTCATTAATAACACTGCACTTACTGGATCAAACATATCCGATTGACTTAATTCTGTTTTAAAATCGGCACTACCAGCTAAAATAAGACCAGCTATATTTGGTTTATCATTTGTAATAAATAATTGTGTAGCAACTTCAGCAACTTTTCGCACATAATTATGTCGTTTTTCCATTCGTAAACGTGCAAAACGTAATGCCGATTGACCACCACGACCATGTTTTTTCGGTAAATCTACAGTAAATTTATGTAATACTTCACGTGTATTACCTTGCAGTGTACCAAATAGAGCACCATTACCATCCATTACAATGAAACCGAATTTATTGTCATCAGCCAGTAACGCTGTCAAAGCTTCCGTATGAAATTTATTATCGCATAAATATAACGAGGTATTAATTGGTTTAAATGGTTCAAAATCAATATTGACTTTTTTCTCTTTACCCTCTTCGGTAACTATTGTGCCACAATATATTACTAAACCATTTGGAGGCACTTTGGTGTATAATTTTAAACGATGTTGAACGGATGTAATAGCGCCCAGTACTGATAATCTATTCACACGTGATTTTATATTTGAGGCTGTACCAAATTCATCGGCTAACATTTTACTGACACGAGATATTTGATCCTTTGGTGGTATAATTAATGATATCATACTTGTGCCATTTCTGTAAATTGAAAGAGAAATTTAAAAAAATAAATTAAAAAAAAAAAAAAAACAAAAAACCTTAAGTTTAATCATAAAGAAAAATTAGACACACAACTCTAAAAATAAACTATCAAGGATAACGAATAGTTTTCATAAAAATTTACTATGTTGGCATTTAATTTTGAAGGTCAACGGGTTACGTCTGAGTCACTAGTGATTTACGGTTTTGAGTACTTGGGCTGTAAAAAGTGATAATATACAAAATTTAAACACAACTTAAATGAAAATGTTGAGATGGTCGTTGTGCGTAACATTGAAGGAAAGGATAAAATGAAAAACGACTATAAGGTATATATTATTACCAATATAATCACTCAAAGTAGATTAGGATGGTACGATAACGTTAATGTATAGCCCCTATGAAACACAAGTTTAAAATTATCTTTAAATAATAGGAATGAGACAAGAAAATGTGGTCATCCACACATACAATTTACTTGTTAATATCATTTCTTTAAAATGATTTGAACAATTGAAATAGATATAATGGAAATAGTACTTACACAAAACAGAAACTGTTGAAGAAAAAGTTAGTGAAGTTTGATGAATCATCCTGAATATCTACCCGCAATTATTTTAAGCTTTTTCGATTGAGCATAATTTGTAATGTATTTAAAAAACTAAACAATATAGACAAACAACATACAATATATAATCAATCAGTTTTCATTTGAATAATTACGTGCGACATCATCAAATTTCACATTTACATGTCCGAAAAATAGCAACTCACAGGAAGTTATTTAGGTTATTACTTAATAATTAGGATAAAAGTGTCTCTAAATGCACATAACCATTCAGCATCATAACTTAGACGATAGTTTAGTAACTCGTTTGAAGTACGCGCTTGAAATTATTGTTTAAATTAAAAAAAAAGGATTTTCTAACACAACAATAAAATATAATGACATAGTGACATATTTTATATGGAATTCATTTACAATTATAAAATTTCTTATCAACATTATTATTATTATTATTATTATAGAAACTTATAATTATATATAAAATCTTATAGTTTCATATTTGCTTGACGGATTTACTTTAATTATCTTCAAAATAAATTATGAAGAATGCATATTTTATTTGGACATTTAAATATTAAATAAATTCTACTAATAATAAAAAAGGTAACATAAAAATGCTGGTATTAAAAAGGAAAATCAACAATGGGACCGTGATCGTGGAATTTAAACAAAAACAGAAAACTGAACCATACTAGTATATTCTGGATAATACATTGCTTGCGTTGGCAAAACAAGGTAGGTACTTATACTGAAGCACCTATGATTTGGAATTAAATGTATGAAATTACAACTGAATGAATTTCAATAAAAAAAAAAATACTTTTTTTTTTGTTTTTTTTTTTTATTTTACTCTGAATGCTATGAAAGAAAAAGGGAACATAAGCTACGAATTATTTTAAATGTCGAAATAATGAATCACTTTACTTTTTTTGATTTTGAAATTCATTTTAAATTCAGTATAAAAATAATTTTTTTTTTTTGTTAAATAAATACACAAAACTTACCCTCTAGCCATTTCCAAACTCTTGATAAGTTTTTTAATCTTCCAAATTTCAACATTGCGATCTGCGGACGTTTCTTCGCCAGACATCTTTGTATGTGTAACAAAAAAAAAAAAAAAAGGAAAAATATGTCAAGACCAAGTTTTTCAATATCTAAGGAGAACAATGTCTCTATTAGTTTTAATTTGTGACAATATTCTCAAAATAAAATATCTAAGTAATGTCGCATTCGTGGCATACAATATGGCGATGATATACCTTTTAAAATTTACTTTTTAATTTTAATAAAAAAAAAAAAAAAAATCACTGTTTGGCCGTGGCTAGTTGTAATTTGTAATGTATAAGTTTTCTGCCGTTTTGTGTGTAGTATTTCGTCACACACAACACTCACACTACTGCATATATTATACACTGATTGCGTAGACCCTTTTCTTTTCTGAAATGGTTGATTTGGTGTTGGGAAGTAAATCTCGATCCACCGAATTTATAAATTTATTTTTTCAATAACTTCCACTATTTTTACGTGCACTTTTTTTATAAAATAATACTCACAAACAATATACAAAACAATTTAGTGGTTTTTTCGACGAATTTTTATTATAATTATTGGATACATGAGGATAAAATAGACGAGACTTATTTAATTGCAATCAAGTGCCATGTGCAGTAATGGAGGAAAAGACTAAAAAATAATGTAAATACCTAAAAGTGTACCTAATATCCAACATAACTAAAAGCGTTCAATTTTAATTGTTCTTTGCAATTTCCAAACGTAATAAATTATGGTTAGTTCTTTTAATGAATTATAAATTAAACATAATCAGTTTATTACAACTCAGTACACTAAATTAATATAAAATTAAATACATTGTACGTATTCTTCTTGTTTTTGTGATCTAAACTATTTAAATTATAAATATTATAAGTTTTTCTTTATTATATATCTAAATTTTTAAGCAATACTTGAAGAACTAAATTTGAACTATCTCAAAGTTACGTTCAATTGTAATGTCATAATTGATGTTCAATATTTTCCATCAATTATGACATTTATGAACATTTAAAACGTTTACAAAATGTTTTGTATATCTTTCTATTAATGTTTAATTATAAATAATAAATTACTGGTATATTATAAATTATATATACAAACATATATTATAGTTTTTCAATCTAATCATAAATACAACAATAATATTTATACTTTAGCACGACCGAGTCAGAAAGAATACATTAAAATTTATAAGAGAAACGATAATCCAAAATAAATAAGGACCACATCACAATCATGTCTTATTTAACAAGAAGAGATATTGAAGAACTGCGACCTAATTTGGAAAAAATTGTTAATAGAG
The DNA here is from genome assembly GCA_027564355.1 of Penthetria funebris. Classification (NCBI taxonomy): domain Eukaryota; kingdom Metazoa; phylum Arthropoda; class Insecta; order Diptera; family Pleciidae; genus Penthetria; species Penthetria funebris. Next base: position 3,474 of record JANSTX010025490.1, on the reverse strand, counting down.
TTATTGGCAATAGTGACGGTGAAATACGTAATGTTGTTGAAAATTGTCTATACAGTGGATTTGATAGAAAACGTACAATAGAAAAACTAAATTGTACAATTGATTCAAAAAAAGCAAATCGTATTTATGAAAAATTACAGGATATTCTTGATGATTTTAAATTGAGTTCAAAATCCAAAAAACGGTCGTACGACGATGATGACAATAAAAAGGATAAAGAATTTAAAAAACCAAAATCATCACGCTATGATAAAACATATATGCGATCGTTGGATAAAGAGGAAAAAATAATTGAAACAACATCGTCACCATCACCACCAACTGCACCAACAAAAATTGATAGCAATTTAACATCACAACAAATACAATTGATGATGGCCAATGCTCAACGTGAAATTGAAGAACGTAAACGAGCACTTACAACACTTAAAACAACAAAAGAACAACCACCACAAATATCACCAATATCATTACTAACGTCTATAACTGCTGCACCACGAATAAACAACAATAATATCAATAGTAATAATATTAATCATAATAATAATAATAATAATAATACTAATAGTAATAGTAGTACACCTGCACAATTGGCTACACAAAAAGTACGACCATCAACAAACCCTGAAGATGCCGAACGTGTTAAGAAAATTGCTGAACTACAAGCTCAAATACGGGCAAAATTATCCGGAACATTGAATTCCATAATACCACCAATACAAGATAAACCGAAACCATTGATATTAGATGAGGAAGGTCGTACCGTTGATAAAAGTGGACGTGCAATAAGTATACCAACATTAGCACCAACATTGAAAGCAAATATACGAGCGAAAAAGAAAGAGATTTTTAATAAATCAAATAATTCAATTGATCGTCCACAGGAGGAAGAGGCACTGAAATTTTTTGATGAACGAATAAATGCCAGATCGTCCATAAGAACAAAACGTTCGTTACGTTTTCATGAACCTGGTAAATTTCAACAAATGGCCGAACGTATGCGAATGAAGGCCCAATTGGAAAAATTACAAAATGAAATTTCTCAAATTGCTCGTAAAACGGGCATCAGTTCGGCCACCAAATTGGCACTTATTGCACCGAAACAGGATTTACATTCGGACGATGTCCCACAAATGGAATGGTGGGATTCGGTTATACTTGTAAATGATTTAAATACACTAGATGGTGATAAGATTGCGATCAGAGAATCGGCTATTACAAATTTAATTGAACATCCAACTCAAATGAAACCTCCTAGTGAGTAGTATTTTTTAAATTTTTTTTTTATTTTTTTACTCTACAGCTCTGTACAGTTAAATGTGCAGCCATTTGAATTATAAATCACCTTACCATATTTTATTATAAATTGAACTTAAACCGCACTTTCATAACATTATAACTGTATATTTTATAATATATCTCCCATTTTTTCAGATGAAACTTTGAAACCAATTTATTTACCAGTTTTTCTAACAAAAAAAGAACGAAAGAAATTACGAAGACAAAATCGTCGTGAGGCATGGAAAGAAGAACAAGAGAAAATCCGTATAGGTTTAGCACCGGCACCCGAACCAAAATTAAGAATATCAAATTTAATGAGAGTACTGGGCACTGAAGCCGTACAAGATCCAACAAAAATCGAGGCACACGTACGTGAACAAATGGCTAAAAGACAAAAGGCCCATGAAGATGCAAATAATGCCCGTAAATTGACCGTAGAACAAAAACGGGATAAAAAAATTCGTAAAGTACGTGAAGATACATCATGTGGTGTTCATGTTAGCGTTTATCGAATACGTGAATTACATGATTTTCAAAGTAAAAAATTTAAAGTTGAAACAAATGCAAAGCAATTACTTATGACGGGTGTTGTTGTTTTATTTCGTGATTGTTGTGTTGTTGTTGTTGAAGGTGGTCCAAAACAACAGAAAAAATATAAACGTTTAATGTTACAACGTATTAAATGGGAGGAGGATAATGTCAAGAATGCTGATGGCAATGAAATACCAAATTCATGTGTACTTGTTTGGGAAGGTACAAGCCAACGGCGACATTTCGGTGAGGTAAAATTTAAAGTGTTTCCAATGGAGAAAATGGCTAGAGAATTTTTCCAAAAGCATCAAGTAGAACATTATTGGGATTTAGCATATTCGGGTGCTGTTTTAGAAGCATCCGAAGACATTTGATAGTGAGTGTTGTACACATTTGATTTTCGTTTTTTTTTTGTTTTCGTTTCTACCTAAAATTTATTCGAGCATTCTTCATTCTTGTTATTATATTCGAATAATTTACATTTTCCCATAATAATTGTTTTCTTTTTAAATACAATAAACGAAATTTTCTTTATTATTATTATTTATTTTATTAATGAAAACAACAAATTTGCATTGCATAAATAATAACTGCAATTATAAAGAAAAACATATTACAAATTACTTACAGTTTAACCCCAACGCATCAAAAATTATTTGTGAAACAGTGTGTGTGTGTGTGTGTATACAAAGTAAATTCTATCCTCTTAATATAAAAAAAAACTTAAATAAGAAAAAAAAAATTATTATAATTTCTAATTTAATAATTAATTGTAAGCATTAAATCTCTTTCATCGAAAATTTAACGACGTTCACGATCCCTTGAGTACGATCTATGTCTGGAAGAAGAATGATGACTGCGACTACGACTACGACTACGTGAACGTGATCGTTTATTTGATTTGCCAGTACGACGTTCACGACTTCTTGAACGATGAACACGTGAACGTCGATCAAGTTCACGACCACCAACATAATAATAACGACCTCTATTATATTTACTGGGCTCTTCATATTCACGTTCATTTCGATTTCCTACTCTTCTTAAATCATTTTTTCGTGGACCAGCAGTTTTCTTTTGAAAACAAAAAAAAAATTATATTTTATTAGAAAAATAATTCATAATTATTTGTTATTAATTTATCTACACATTTCTGGACATATTCATGAAACACATGCTTGAAAAGAATATCGTACGACACGGTTTAAATCTTAATTGAGGACATGTAAAAAGAATCCGTTCACCATTGTATAATTACCGATAATCTTATAAATGACAGAATAAATATTTATAATTATTTTATAAACGATTATTCCTTCAACACACGAATGATCTCAAATACAATAGTCCCTTGAAACTTTGTTACTCGCCCAAAATTACATGTATATAACACAAGAGAACAATATAATTACATATAACATAATTATACTAATCTTTGATATTATACACCCAATTTTAATCTAAAAGGAGTAAAAATTTTATATGGGAGGTACTTGAAGGAGTACTGCAATTTTTCTCATCATCGAATTATCGCTCACAAATGAGATAAAAATGACGCGTACATAATTCCATGGCGATATGTCAAAGCATTCTCAAGTTATCGTGCACAATATACATGGGAGGTACTTCAAGGAGTAATCCGATAAAGCTTATACTCCCACA
>JANSTX010025468.1:0-15201 GCA_027564355.1 Penthetria funebris | reverse complement strand
ATATAGTTCCAGTAACTGGCAGAAGTGTATAGCAAGGATCTGTCGGTTATATAATTAGTAATTTGTTTACATGTATATCATAAATATATGTATGTGATGTTTAAATTTGAAATATTCTTACATGTCATATTGTTTTTAGTTAAACCCTTTCGTTATTATTTGATAAGATATCGTATAAATACACAATAATTAAATTCTACTTTATATAGTGTTCTAGAGGACATTTGTTGTGTCAACAAAGACAAATCAGCACAAGTTCCTTAATTTTCATTCACAGAATAATTACTCTTGTTTCGCTTAAATATAATCTTTATCGATTCACGCATTGGTTATAATTATCACAGGTATTCTAGTTCAATCGTTGTAATAATATAGTAATAACACTAGTGATTGTTGCTATTTTAAAGCATCAGAAAAAAGTAAAGACACTAATGTTTTATTTTTTTAAATAAATATTCTATACGAGTATAATCTGTACATCAGCCCGACAAATTCAAATTGTATTTGTTTGATGTTTTCAGCTGAAATTAAATGCAATTAGTTGCATTAATATTTAATTTAGTTTATACTTACAAGGTATAAAATACTAGTGTGCAAAAAGATTTCATTTAATGTGAATTATACATAAGGCATTTGTTCATTACAATATATAAATAATTATTTTACATTTTATTTTAAAGTAAACTATTTCTGGTCTCGATTAGCGCGTTTTTGAATCTCGCACTACTGAAATACTTAATTGCACGAGAAACGTTAACTAATGGCATTACAGATCAATAAGTAAGTTCTCAGATAAAATAAAACTAATAAATTATGCGTACATAATTTAGAACAAGGCACGCCGTAACTTGCATAATCGAAACTTTTCAGTTTCAATCAAATCTTGATTGTGACTGACTAAAAATGCTGCTAAAGAAATGGTTATTACATCGTTGAAATATTCCATTCTGTGTTTACGTCTAAAAAATTTTTCTATATATAAGGTGACCTTGAACAAACAAACTAAGTAGGTAACCGATATACTAAGTACGCTTGATAAATTAAGTACATGTTAATAGTTATCACCAAAGAGTTCAATGGAATTAAATTAATGTTCGCGTTTTTGCATCATATTGCTGTTGCGGGTTGTATAATATAAATAAATTTAACTTTCCTTACACACACTATCCTTTTCTAAATAATCTCATCCAAACCTTGAAGCCATTGAGGGCGTATAGAGTGGCATTACAATGTTAATTGGTTAATAGTAACCTCGATGAAAGTCGGTAACTTCATTCGTCACCTTCTAATTAATGTGCTGCGGATAAAATCCTATCATTTCTCTGTCATTATATAGGTACTCCTGTATTAATATTCTATATTCCGACATAGTTGGGCGATAATAAATAATTGAAAATTCACATACTAAGTAATCGATTTTTTAAAAAAACTAATAACCTACGTGCACAAGTAGTGTACTCAATTTGAAAAGAAAAATACTTACTCCTTGAACAACTGCTGTGGTTTACTACAGATGTAAGAATGACACGTTAAAATAATTTGTTTTCATTCTGTAGCTAAAGAGGATATTCATTGATAGAATAGAAATGCTTATTTAATTCGCATTCGCAGTCAATTGGTAATCCTTTCTAATTATTTATGAAATTACATTTATTCACATATTCACATAAATTTCATTAGTTTTTTTTTTTATATTGAATTGAACAAAACGCAATGCATGATATATTTCTTCTGTTAATGAAGATAATATAACTACAATTTCACACCATCACAAATTAATTGTTCATCACATAATAATAAAGAGTACATTTTATTTTAAAATAATTAACTAAATTTGCACTAAAAATATCATTTAAATATTTTTATTCTACATTTTTGTAAAGAAAAAAAAAACACAGAGACACACATGACGCTTACATTGAATCGTCATTTGGCGCCAATAATCTTTTTTCCCACTTGTTTTTGTTTGTTTTTTTTCATAAAATGTTAAAGATGGCCAACATGACAAATTGATTTAATAAATGCCATTATATTTTTCATTTTTTAAGTGAATTGTTTACCTTGCTTCCAAATGCACAAATTACAAATAATAAAACAAAAATTAAAAATTAAAATGGTATATAATCTACGAGAAGATCTTATTTGTGTAGACTGTGTTTTGTGTAAGATGTTAAAATAAATTATGTACTTTAGTTGGAATTAACAAATTGTCACAAGTAATATGATTTTGATCATATTCTTTATATTAATGTAAAAATTTTTATTCAAGTGCTTTTTGTGTAATGTGTAGTATCATACAAAGTTGAAGATAATCGCTAATTCGTAGATAATAGTTGTATCAGTACCTTTACTACTTGTTATTCAAATCGTTGTGAAATTTGGTGTACCCAAGTCGTGTAAATCTTCGGATTACTCTATAACTACATTTGTTTTGTCGTTTGTATGGTCATATTAAATGTTGTCCATTTATAACACAGCATTATTTAGGTAGCTGGGGACTTTTGCACTAGTGGACTGCAATACTCAACGTATATAATCAGATAATTGTAATTGATCCTATAGTATCCAGTAGGTACACTTTAATTATAGTTTGAGTTTGCATTTGATATGTTACATTCATATTGGCAACGTTGTGCTATCGAACCCATATGGTGTACAGGTTAATATTTTTAGTTAAACAATATCGAACCGACACACAATGAGACTCCATGAATAAACTATAGTTTATATTCCTTGATTTCAGTTGAATTTTTATTTGAGTTTACGAACGTATCCACCTGAGGTGAAAAATTTATTGACTGCTTACATACATAACCTCAAAAAAGCAAATATTAATTACTCTACTAATGGTTTATTTAACAAATAAATTATTAAACAACATAATTTAATAATATTAGTAGAAATATACTTGCATATAATTGCATTTTCCAAAATAAACCATTCCATTTCATTTAAATATACAAAAATGCCGATTGCTGATGTGAATAAAAATTGGCAAGAAATGAATTATAAAATATTGAGGGAACCAATAAAGAAAATAGAGGTAATTAAATATGAACTTATGTATAATAAATAATTCACTATACTGTTTAGTACAATGTACTGATTAGTGCTTGAAGTACAGATGAAATCAGTGCCAAACAATTGCTGTAAAATGTATAGTGTAAAACTATTTTAAAGTTGTTTATATTAGACCTTATCAGCTTGATTTGTTCAAAATTAATACATCAAAGCTGACGGTTAACTCGTATTTACTAATTTAATTTACATTTTTATTTGCTACCATTACACTTCTAATGATCAGTTTATTTTAATTTGCACATACTTATTATAATAAATATTCAAACAATTGTCTATCAAATGTAAACAAAGTTCAATATTCTATTTATATGTAACTATACATACTTTCATATTATTCCATTTACGTAATACAATTACTTGACACAATTGTTAACGAAATATCCCACTACTTGTATCTTATATCTGCCTGAAACTGATTTAATTATAATCCATCAATAATATTACCAGTTCGATAGAATGTACTAATTGTATTTTTCTGTGTTTCATATTTATAAGGATAAATGGAAATTGGTACCAGCATTTTTACAAATAAAAGGTCTAGTAAAGCAACACATAGACTCTTTTAATTATTTTATAAATGTTGATATAAAGAAAATTGTTCAAGCCAATGATAAAGTAATTAGTGATGCAGATCCAATGTTTTATTTGAAGTACTTAAATGTATATGTTGGTAAACCAGATGTTGAAGATGGTTTTAATATAACAAAGGAAACAACACCACATGAATGTCGTTTAAGGGATATGACCTATTCGGCACCGATAACCGTTGACATTGAATATACACGAGGTACACAACGTGTTGTACGCAATAATTTACTAATTGGACGTATGCCAATGATGTTACGTTCATCAAATTGTATATTAAATAATAAATCAGATTTTGAATTAGCAAAAATGAATGAATGTCCACATGATCCGGGCGGTTATTTTATTGTACGTGGTCAAGAAAAAGTTATTTTAATACAGGAACAATTATCATGGAATAAAATGATAACGGAAGATTATAATGGTATTATACAGTGTCAGGTGACAAGTTCAACACATGAGAAAAAATCACGTACAAATTTATTAAGTAAACATGGCAAATATTATTTGAAACATAATTCAATGACTGAAGACATACCAATTGTTATAATATTTAAAGCAATGGGTATTAGTTCGGATCAAGAAATAATGGAATATATTGGTATTGATATGGAAACACAAAAACGTTTTGGTCCATCACTATTGGATTCAATAAATTTAAAGATATTTACACAACAACGTGCATTAGAGTATATGGGTACAAAGCTTGTTGCCAAAAGGTTATTATATTTAAAGACGACTGACTACATTTATTTATTTATAACGTTTTTTGTTGTTTTTTTTTTCTTTTATAGATTTACTACAGCTGCAACCAAATATATGACGCCAGCAGATGAAGCTAGAGAACTATTAGCTACAACAATTTTGGCACATGTACCAGTTGAAAATTTTAATTTTAAAATTAAAGCTGTTTATATTGCGTTAATGGTAAGTCAAAATTATTGTTTATATTTCGTTATTATATTCTAATTTATTTGTAATATACGAGGTAATGTATGCTAATATATATTTTATGTTCAGGTTGTAAAACATATCAATGTAATCATTACTATAATTACCATAATTTTTAGATACGTCGTGTTATGGCAGCCGAATTAAATACTGGTTCAGTTGATGATCGTGATTATTATGGTAATAAACGTTTAGAATTGGCCGGTTCACTATTATCACTGATGTTTGAGGATTTATTTAAAAGATTTAATTGGGAATTAAAAATGATTGCTGATAAAAATATACCGAAAATAAAAGCGGCCCAATTTGACGTTGTAAAACATATGAGAGCCGCACAAATTTCTGTTGGTTTAGAGTCATCAATATCAACCGGTAATTGGACAATAAAACGATTTAAAATGGAACGTGCTGGTGTTACACAAGTTTTATCACGTTTAAGTTATATATCGGCTTTGGGTATGATGACACGTGTGAATTCAAATTTTGAGAAGACACGTAAAGTATCTGGACCACGTTCATTACAGCCAAGTCAATGGGGAATGTTATGTCCATCGGATACACCCGAAGGAGAGGTAATATTTTATTTAATTGAAATTAAAATTTAAAAACCAATGTATATATGATTATATATTTTGATTAGGCATGTGGTTTAGTTAAAAATCTTGCCTTAATGACACATATAACGACTGAAGTAGATGAATATCCAGTTAAACGTTTGGCATATAATTCGGGTGTTGAAGATATTCGGTTACTTGGTGGTGAAGCAATAAATAATACAAAAGTATTTATGGTGTTTATAAATGGTAATATATTAGGTGTAACTATTGGTTATCAATATTTAATACAAGTTAGTATTTTATTCTAATGTGTACATTATTTTATTTTATTTTTCTGTAAAACTTTACAATCGATAATTAATAAAAACAGGCATTTAGAATGATGAGACGTAGAGGTAAAATTGGTGCTTTTGTATCCATACATACTTCACATGTACAGCGATGTGTTTATATACATACAGACGGTGGACGTTTATGTCGACCATATATTATTGTCGAAGATGGGATGCCATTGATAAAACAAAGTGATATTGATCAATTAAATTTGGGTATATGGAAATTTGAAGATTTTTTACATAAAGGTATACATTGTAACAGAATAAAATAAAAACTAGTAGTATAATTAATTATTTTCTTACCTATTTTTTTTAGGTTTAATTGAATATTTAGATGTTAATGAAGAAAATGATTCATTTATTGCTTTTACTGAAAGCGAAATTGATCCGACAAAAACAACACATTTAGAAATTGAACCATTTACTTTACTTGGTGTCTGTGCAGGATTAGTACCATATCCACATCATAATCAAAGTCCAAGGAATACATATCAATGTGCTATGGGAAAGCAAGCAATGGGTATAATTGGTTATAATCAAAAAAATCGAATTGATTCTCTTATGTATAATATCGTTTATCCCCAGGTAATTGATTGTATTTCTTGATATTATAGTCAGATGACAATTATATTATTATTATATATAATAGTAATATTATCAATATTTTACATAGACACCTATGGTACGTTCAAGGACAATTGAATTGACAAACTTCGATAAATTACCGGCTGGACAAAATGCAACAGTAGCAGTTATGAGTTATTCAGGATATGATATAGAAGATGCTCTTATTTTAAATAAGGCTTCAATTGATAGAGGTAATGCTTTCTGTTTTATTTACATTATTTTTATTTTTATTTCTTTGTTTCACTTGTTTTTTAGGTTATGGACGTTGTTTAGTGTATAAAAATTCAAAATGTACAGTTAAACGATACACAAATCAAACATATGATCGTATCATGGGACCAGTTAAAGATGCTAATACAAATAAAATAATTTTTAAACATGAAGCATTAGATACGGATGGAATTGTTTCACCTGGTGAAATGCTTGTTAATAAACAGGTAATATATATTTTATTTATTATAAGATTTCGGAGTGGATAGCTTGGGCGAGAATTTGTGTAATTTGTGTTTTATTTTTAGACAATGATAAATAAAGAAATGCCAGCAGTTACATCATTGGATCCACTAGAACAAAAAGAGCAGGGTCAACAACCTGTAGCGTATAGTGCAGTATGGATAAAATTTTTAATAAATTAATAAGTGATTTAATAATTTTTATTTTAGGTGCCAGTAACGTACAAAGGTACAGAACCGAGTTATGTTGAAAAGGTTATGGTGTCGGCAAATGCTGAAGAAGATTTTTTAATAAAAATCCTATTACGCCAAACACGACGACCAGAAATTGGAGATAAATTTAGTTCACGTCATGGACAAAAAGGTGTTACAGGTAAAATTACTTTGATAACCTTTAATTATTAAATTTTTATATAAATATACCTACATGTACATTTAATAGGTCTTATTGTTGAACAAGAAGATTTACCATTTAATGATTTCGGTATGTCACCAGACATGATAATGAATCCTCATGGTTTTCCATCACGTATGACAGTTGGAAAAACATTAGAATTACTTGGCGGTAAAGCAGGTGTTTTGGAAGGAAAATTTCATTATGGTAAATTTACCAATAAAATAGCCAATTTAATATAGAAACAATTTTATTTTTAATTATAAATTTTCTAGGTACTGCATTTGGTGGTTCAAAATGTGAAGATTTACAAGCAGAATTGATAAAGCATGGTTATAATTATATGGGAAAAGATATATTTTATTCGGGACTAACTGGTGAACCATTAGAAGCGTATATTTATTCGGGACCGGTATGTTTTCATGTTGTTTGTTAATTTTTTAATATTATCTAAAATAACTTGTGTGTAACTATAGTGACTAGATTTTTACTGATTCATTTAATCATTTTAAAATAATAATTTTCTGTTATAGGTATATTATCAGAAACTAAAACATATGGTACAAGATAAAATGCATGCACGTGCAAGGGGTCCACGTGCTGTTTTGACACGACAACCAACACAAGGTCGTAGTCGTGAAGGTGGTTTACGTTTAGGTGAAATGGAAAGGGATTGTTTAATATCGTATGGCGCTAGGTATATTAACTTAAATTCAATTTAATTAATTACTTTCTTTTGTAAAACAAATTGTTTTTTTGTTTTTAAATTTAGTATGTTAATTATGGAACGTTTAATGATCTCATCGGATGCATTTAATGTCGATGTATGTAATACATGTGGACGTTTAGCATATTCATCATGGTGTCACAATTGTAAATCATCAGCTAGTGTTTCAACAATTTCAATGCCATATGCATGCAAATTATTATTTCAAGAATTAACTAGCATGAATATTATACCACGATTAAGATTAACAAATTATTAAACGAAAAGGTTTTCTTTTTTTAATTACATATATTATGTACAAACAAAATAATAAATAAAAACAAACTGTAAATTATTAAGTAAAATATTCAGATTGAATGCGATTGCAAAATTGAACCAAAGTTTTATAACGATTTACAATTTTAGCCAAAACATCATTTGGTAAATGCGTTGTGATAATTGAAAATAGATGTCCAAATACCATTGCATCCAATTCGGTTGGTCTATTGAATAATGTTTTATATAAAAAAAAAATGATTACATATATAATATATATAATTCTACTTACTTATCACCACCAAAGTATTTCTGTTTGTCAAGCTTTAAGATCAATGTTTCACAACATTTGACCACTTTTTCAGCAACTTCATCCAACGTCATTTCTTTCCATTCATAAATATCTAATTGATTTAATACATGACGACGTTTTCGCCAATTTTGTATATGATTTAATGGAAATGGATACACGGAAGCATTACGTTTTAATGTTACTAGTTCCAAAACACTTTTATCCACCCAACTAATGTATAACTATAATTTTAAGTTTTATTTATATACTATTTGTAGTATTTGTTTTGTTAAATTTCATTTACCTCTGCCATTGTAAAAATATTTTCTGTTAGCGACATATAGGATCTTAAGTCTGATTTTTCATCCATATCCATGTGTTTTGTTAATGAATAACCTTTAGTATCAATTAAATTTACAACTGGTTCTAATTCGGAAACGACAAATGCACCAGCAGAAATAAATGGTAATTTTGTCATTCGTCCACCAGGCGACATAAATTCAGCATTTGGACAAATCTTCACATTAAATGGTATTTCGCACATCTATAGTTATAATTTTTAAATAAAAATATAGATTAAAATCGTGTATACAAATTTAGTATTAAAAATAAAATATTAAACATACTTTTAAAAACGTTTTGACTGCTAAACAACTTGCATTTTCAGCTAATAAAATTTGTTCCACTTCATGTGGCTGATATAATGTAATTTCATCTATCCAAGGTTCTGGTTCCAGATCTAAAATATACACAAATTAAATTCAATTTCATTATATAATAATTCGATTTACAATATATACACATATAATACCTCTCATTTGATTAATAAATGCTAGTGTCATTCTTTTTATTTATTTAATTATAAAGTTAAATAAATATTAATTATATTATAATTATTTAATCAAATAAAATATATAAATAAATAAGTGCAATCAAAATATTTTTATGGTGAAAATGAAATTGTCAAAATGAATTCAACATTTGCATAAATTGAACGCAGCTCATATAAAATTATGTTTTTTAGGTTGCCCAATTTGTTACCGGAAACTAAATTGAATTTATCTCTTTCTTTTGTGTTTCCATTTTAAGAAAGAAAACTGCACAATGTCGAAGAGAGGTAAATTTATTATTAAAAATCTATTAAAATCATTAAATTAAATTAATATTTATATTCATCGACATCATATATTTACCGATGATTAATTTACGATGAATAAAGTTCTGAAATTTTTTTTCTTGTAAAACTTTCGTTGATCGAAATTTTGACATTTTCATTTTTTGTATTGTTTTTAATTTGTTTATTGTATTTTAATTAATTTTATTTTTATTTTTTAATTTAAAGGACGCGGTGGATCAGCCGGAGGTAAATTCCGTATTTCATTAGGTTTACCCGTAGGAGCTGTAATTAATTGCGCTGACAATACTGGTTTGTATATATTTTCTAACTTTATGCTTCGATTATACCCCCCTTTTTTATGTCTTCGCCACCAATCGGACTTATTATTTTAAAAAAATAATCAATAATATAAATTGAATTAATTTTGTATAATAAAATTTATATTATTTGATGTATAGGTGCCAAAAATCTATTCGTAATTGCTGTTCATGGAATTCGAGGCAGACTTAACAGATTACCTGCTGCAGGTGCAGGAGACATGTTTGTTGCAACAGTTAAAAAAGGCAAACCAGAATTAAGAAAAAAGGTAATTTATTATGTAGAAATTTAATTTAATATAATTTATTGTCGACTATAACGACGATAATAAATTGGACAGCAATACTAAATAGTTAATTTACACTTAATTTCATATTTATATATCAAATTATGAATGGTCTCATTTAGTTTCATTCAACTATATACTATCTAACAGTTATATAATTATTTCAGGTAATGCCAGCCGTTGTAATTAGACAACGTAAACCATTCAGAAGACGTGATGGTATATTTATATACTTTGAAGATAACGCCGGTGTAATTGTAAACAATAAAGGTGAAATGAAAGGATCAGCAATCACAGGACCTGTAGCAAAAGAATGTGCAGATTTATGGCCGCGTATTGCTTCAAATGCAAGTTCTATAGCATAAGGTTTTACTTGATTTACAAAATACAAAAAAAACAAAAATACACAAACAAAATATATTTGAAAGTATAAAAAGCTAAGTTTTATTTCTATCAATAAATTGTTTCGCTATTACGACACACAGTGTATTTCCTAATATTTAAAGCTGAATTAACTACTATATATCAAATTCTTAATTTAGAATATGATTTTCGTTTCCTCAACATTTATTGTTTGGTATTTCTGTGAATCTAACTGAGTTTATTGAATTGAATTTAATACTTCAATGCTGTTTCGTTACTGGTAAGTCGATCACACTATGTTAATACTTGATAAATTAAAATCTTGCCAACAATTTGCAATTATTTTAAGATATCAAATTATTCAATTGTATTTTAAGTGGACATCAATTAATTACTGGATGCATTAGTATAGTTGCTATAATCTAGATTAAAATGGTTTGTCTGTCTGACAATCTGTAAATTGCATTTGCTGTAATCTTTATGGTGTATATTGCTGTATTTCACACTTGAAAGATTTGCATGTGTAAGGAAATGACACAAAACATCAAATTTAATGAGCAACAAGTTCCAGGCAATCCCAATTGATTACTCTATTAATTCTATCTAGTTAGTCTGAGTGACTCTTGGATGATAAATGCATTAAATTTATTTCCAATTGCAAATATACAAATAATCCGATCATATAATTGTAGATACATATTCAAATACAAGATTAATATTTTTTTCAATGCCAAAAAAAATTCGATGTATTATTGTTAATGTCATTAATGAAAATTTTGAAAAGATTGCCTTTGAACACACTTCTCTAAATGTCAATTTAAATACAAAAAAGTACCACTTTTTTTTTCAATTCATCATCATTTTCATTCTGTCTTCTTCATTTCTTATCGTAAATAAATATAAAAACAATAATTTTATTTTTCAAATTAAAGTTATTAATTTAATCAGTAAATATACCCACATATTCAAAATTAAATGGCACTATTTTCATTAAAAGTAAAATCGAAACAAGGACAATATGTGATTAGTAATTTAAATGAAAATTCAACATTAAAAAATTTAAAAATAAATATTTCTGAAGTAACAAAAATTCCTGAAAATTGTTTACATATCCTTACTGGTTTTCCACCAAAACCATTAAATTTATCAATTGAAGATAATTGTTTAAAAACAATTGGTATTTGTAATGGCGAAACAATAATTGTTGATCAGAAAGCACCAGAAGAAAATGTAGCAACAGAAACTCCGCCACCACCAGCGGTCGCAACCTTACAAAACTTTGTTGATCAAGATGAATTATTGGCTCAGCGTTTATCAGCTGAAGCTGAAAATGGTGATGGTGGGATATTATTGAAGAAAGTTGTGCCTTCCGATAATTCTTGTTTATTTACAAGTATAGGTAATTCGTTATATTCTTATCCTGAATTTCCAAAATGTAAAATGAACGCAAATGAGACGCTAATGTTTGAAATTGTGTTTGTTTTTTTAGGATATGTTTTAAAGGGAAAAATTGAAAGTGATTCTTCATTTATGCGTCAAATTATTGCTCAACATGTTGCAGAAGATAAGGAAACGTATACCGAAGCATTTTTAGGTAAATCAAATACTGAATATTGTGAGTGGATTAAAAAATCAGAAACTTGGTAAGTTTAATTAAATATAAATTATTGTTAAATACCTATATTTATATGAGTATAAGTTTTTGTTACCAGTTACTTTTATGCTTTTCTCAGAAAAGTTAATTCGTTTTAATATAATAAGTGATATTGATTTGGTTATATCATGTTCCGATAAGTCAATCGACGGACAGTATTATATACGCTTGTATTTATATCTACTGCAATTGAGTACATTTACATATATTTTGATTTGTATTCACCTTTTTACTATTCATACGAATACTAATTCTTGAAATTTTCATTTTATCATTATCAATGTGAGAGGAAAGTGTGTAAGCGTATACAATTCATAATGACAGACAGATGATCATATTTTACATCCAAGAAAATGTAACATTATTCATGTTAATATATTTTATTTTTTCTATTTAGGGGTGGTGCCATAGAAGTATCAATATTATCATCTTTTTACGGTATTGAAATTGATGTTGTTGATATAACAAATGCATTAATTAATCGCTTTGGTGAAGATAAACAATTTGGTGCACGTGTATTTTTATTATTTGATGGGATTCATTATGATCCATTGTATTTAGAACCTTTAACGGTAAAAAAATTAATTTAAAAGGTTTTATTATTATTATATAAAATACAAAATATTGCTTAATTTTTAAACAGGAGAATATGTCACCAAAAACATTGTTTCCAATTGAAGATGAATCAGTTTATAAACAGGCTGAGCAGATAGCAATTGAAGCAAAATCATCTAGGCAATTTACTGATGTAAATAAATTTACATTAAAATGTTTAGACTGTAATTCGCAACTTATAGGGCAAACTGAAGCACAACAACATGCAAAATCAACTGGCCATACAAATTTTGGTGAGGTTTGACTTATATGAAAAGTGATTTTCTTGTTTATCATCACCGTATATTATTGCAACTGCTTGAATTAGATGGAATGGTTTTGTTTTTTCTTTTGTCTTTTTGTGTGATCTTAAATAATTGTTTTTTTAAATTATTATTACGTTCAAGAATAATTTTTTTATAGGCAATCAAATTCATATGACTCTAAAATAAATAAATCAATTTGTACAAAATTTAGTAAAAAATCTAATCAAACTTATTTGAATTTTATTTAATAAATTTTTAATTTTCGTCATATGGTCATTATACACAAGTAGACTTGTAATTTATGTATATTCCCAAAACATTTATTAACAATTCTATTTAAATTGTGTTATTTTGCAGAACGAATTGCAAGTACTTAATATGTTCTATAGAGGAATTTTGTAGATAAATATGACAAATGTATATATCAATGATATGTTTGGGGATAGTAATCAAAAGGTGGTAATGTAGTAATAGATTTAGTAACTAGTAAATAATAAATAGGTTATATGATAATTGAGTTAGAAAAATACTAATGTCTTAATATGGCAGATATGGTAAATTCAATCGTCGGTATTGTATATATTGTTTTACTGAAAATCTTTAAATCTTGAGAGGTCGTAGTATTCTTGTATGTATTTTTCAGTGATTAAGCACAAATTCAACAATTGAACAATTGAAGTAGAAAGTGGAAAATATGCATAATGCCATCCATACATACAACAAACTAAATGTATACATAATTTTTATATTTATAATAAAAGTATTTTATACATAATGCATTAAATTATGTTGCCCATGGTGGTGTCATCGGAGCTGGGTTTTGAAGATATGACATAACAACAGCACTAACACTTAACATAAATGATGAAAGCACCTATTTTAAACAAACATAAATTTTATAACATATAATTTAAAAGAATTTTCATTCAAAATGTTCAAAAATTTTTACCTGTTTAGCATCATCACTAGCTCTAGAATTTGCAAAACTTATACATGAACAATATAATGCCAACCATGCACACCATTTCAATTTCATCATTAGTCCACACATTGAAAAAATCATTCCTGAAAGAAAAAAACACATTTTCATTTATATATTATATTATTTATTACAAGTATATGAAAATTATTGTATAAATAGTTATAGTATTTTAAATGCTGAAACATTACTATTTACCTAATATATTCATATAATCAGGCATTAAATCATCACCGCCACCACTTTGATTTTGTGGTGCTTTATATCTGTTTATTTTTTCAGGTCGTCTTGGATCTATTTGTGAATTCATCTGTAAAATTAAGTTAACATAATATAAATCTATAAATTAGTTCAGTGACCGATTTTGGTGGATTATTTCTACTAAATTATTTTCAATTTCTCGGGTAAATTGCATTCACAAGATTTTGTATAACATTTATGGTATGTGGAATTCACAAATTGAATTGAGTTATTTGCAATTGGTTTTACTTTACATCCTGTGTAAGACTTCTTATTCCTTATGGCTTGTGTACTAATATTAAAAACACAGTATTTCGTTTTTAAAATAACTTAAAATAAAAGAAACTCGGAACTCCTGAAGAAAGGATACATTAAATTATAATTGACTATGGAGAACCTCATGCTAGAATTAGACATACTATTCATTGCCTTAAGGATCAGTACAGAATAAATTCGATTTGATTTTTATTAAATAACTTACATTTAGAAATTAGAAAAAAAATAATGAAAAAAGTAAATTTGATTACAAAATCTTATTATAAATGACAAAACATTGGATACGTTCGTTCATTTTATGTCAAATTTTGATTTATATTTTTTTATTATTGTATGCTGCCATTTTATCCAGCCGAACGCACGATATATTTTTATCGTTCGTACACATTTAACCGCCATCTTTTCATAGCGTGAAATCTTTTTTTTTGACACAACAAGCTACGAGTTTCAGTGAACTTATTTGTGTTAAAATAAACCTTTCTTATTAATATTTGTGAATTTCTGCAAGTGCAGTCAATTTTTTAAAGTTAATTATTTAAATTCGTATGTCCATCCAGAATCTAAATACATTTGGTAAGTAGGAAAAATTAAAAGTATCCAAAGCCCAAATTTCCAGTGTCCAAAATGGCTAATTTCACATTTTTTTTTTTTATGAAATTTATATCATTAATAATATAGTCATATAGATGTAATAAGTTATAAATTATAATTAAATTAATTAATTTTATTAATTTAATGTGATGGAAAATAGAAAATAGTTTTTTTCCCTTTTTTCTTTACTTATTTTTGGGTGTGTTTTCTTTTAACCTAATTTTTTTTCTGTAATATTTTTTAATTTAATTGAAAAGAGAA
>JANSTX010025457.1:0-15205 GCA_027564355.1 Penthetria funebris | reverse complement strand
AGAAATAAATTAATCGGTCATAAAAGGTGCTCTTGGTCGATGATATTATAATATATGGCTGTAATCTAAACGTAAAATACACAAACTTATAATAGGCATTTATCCTTACCTAAGCAAAGTTGTGATATTAGTAATGGGTATAGAAAAAAAAAATTGATTAAATCCTTTGTGAAATTACAGGTATTGTATAATTAATATATATAGGGTTGAACATCTCTTTTAAAGATAACATGTTCACTTTTTTCGGTCGGATCTTTTTTGAGTCAGATCTTTTCTTCCTTTTTTTGGATTATCCTCTTTTTGTTCTCTTATTCCATTATTTGGAAATTGTGATTGAGTTAAAGAATATTTTATATGATCAGAACTGAGCAATTGAAGAGATTATGTGAATCTGCAGAAGTTGAATATAAACAACTATACCTTATAGTACTACACGTTGATTGTCATTATATCCATGTTTAAATCGTATTCTACACTTATATGTACCGCTTAATTTATATTTTTCCACAAATCCTAGTTGTCCAAAACTGTTGAAGGACTTTTTTGAATCTAATGTGGTTCGAGCATTCCATTATGTATACTTTTTATGAAAAAAACCAAAATATTGGAATCAGAAAAGATTTCTATCATGGAAACTGTTTGTACTTTAAAAGCTCTTATAAATACATTCCAACACATGGTATTGAAAAGTCTTATTTACCAATAAAAGTTTCATGCATTTTATGATCACAAAATAGTGATGATCAAATTCAATACGATAGTTTTTAAAATGATACAATTAATTGCTATAAAAATAGAAGAAATAGAATATATAATATCATGGACACGAAAATTTCAGGATTTGTATGTTGTTGACTAACAACTATACCCGAATGGGAACAATGGAAACTATTGTTTCGTTTATTAATTCAAAAATAATTGATCACATTGATAATATAAAATAGTTTTGATCCATATTGTATAATTTCAAATTATTTATAGAAAAGCACATTAGTGAAGATGAATTTCAATCAATGTCTTCTAACTTAAAATGGGTAGCTTATTTCCAAGAAGCCAGTTATCCAGAATTTCATTCAGAAATATTGAAAATTTGTGAATTTTAATTTGCTATACCTGGTTGATTTTGTTTGAGCAATATTAATAGTAACCTACAATAACAAGAATCAATCGTACAAAAACTTTTATGACCAAGTAAAAGATAACCGCAAACTGTTGCATGATATAATGGGTTCAAGCAAATATGACAAGGAATGATTAATTACGTATTATATTAATAATGTCCGTGTATTTACTTTTTGACCTCTTTTTTTAAAATGATTTTGTCAAATGTTCTCTTTTTTTATTGTCGTCTTCTGGCGGCCCTATATATATATATATCAATGTGGTGATTTTAATTAAAACAACAGTAGTATATACGAACATTAGAAAATATTGTATGCTTGAGATGAACAGTGTAACTTGTCTCTGTTGGGACACTGTCAGTTATACTACCAAATATCAATTTAATATATTAAACAAGCTTAAGGATAACGTCACATCAGTAGATTTTGTGTGACTCAATTGTGTATTTATGAACAAAAGTAACTTGTGATAAATAATTCAAATGAAAAGTTCTGACTATATGTCATCTAAGTATACCATCATAAACACAATTTGTCTGTAAAGCACATTAGATTGCCTCCAAAAATTTGGAAACATTAAATAAAAGTACGCATTACATATCACAATACTAAAATCGTATAATATCATATATGAATTTATCTAAATATAAGAATAACTTTATATATTGATTTATCTCATTCCTGTCGCCATCCACAATAAATGTACATAATGTTAACCAGAATATGTATTTTTGATTTATTATCAATTTAGATAAATGTTTGCCGAATATGGTTGACACTATTCATAAAAGATATTTTTAAGGGATGAATGTTATTAAGCACATTAGAATAAATAATCGACTGAAAACTCAAACCATATCTACAATAAGTGGCTTCTTTTTTACTATTGTCATATTATACGAGTATTTTATTTTAAAAACGAAAAAAAAGAATATAATAAAATTTTCTTGTTAGTAAAAGAAATTTTCATTTCAATAATAGAACCATTCATTTATTATACCTATAAGAATTATTAATGGTTTTTCACATAAAAGCTTAGTTTGTTACATTTTTTTTAACATGCCATTAGTATTCAAATGTTTATAGCTAATTTTGTAAAATTTTAACAATTTCTACTGTAGTATTTAGGAGCAAAATACTATTTATAGTTAGATATACCAAAAAACTAAATTCATTTTGGAGCTTTCCATATGTTTAAAATTTCAGGTTTCTAGCACTTCCGGATTAGGATATTTCCGGGAAATTTCGGAAAATTTAACTTTTGTATTTGACAAGATAGAACAAAACTTTGGTATGGGCGACTTGCATAACTTTTGGAGCTTCCCATATATTTAAAATTTCAGGTCTCTAACACTTCCGGTTTAGGAGATCTCTGAAATTTGGAGCCCATTTTCCTTAAAGAAATTCTTTCACCGTAGCGAATTTTCATTATGGAATCTAGATGCACAACATATAGGTGCATCAAGTTTGTTCCGCATATTTTCAAATACGACGAGAAATGGCCGGTTTACAGCCAATACTACGTGTTTTTAAAAATGGTACAGAGCCGATTTTGACGATCTAGAACTCTCACAACGGTGGAATATAGAATTTTCTTTTATACAAAAATAGTTAGAAATGTGGTCGGGAAGAAAGCGTTTTCTGGAATTTGGAAAATTTTGTTTGGGAATCCGGAAAATTTATATTTTAAATATATGCAAAATTGTATAATTTCCAAATTAGTGAATCTCATAGATATATTAAAGTAATTATTTCTTTTGTATTGTTACAATATACACTGATACATTTTCTATCCAGAAGAATAAAGAAAGTTCCGGAAATTGTAGGCTCTCTATTTTTAAATTAGCTTTTAAAATGACTCTGAAAATCACTTTTAATATTTTCCCCATTTATTACCGGAAAACAACAAAAACTAGCTCAATTAGCATTTTGAAATGCGAATATCTCGACTCCGGAAAATAAATCCGGAAAAAGGGACCTGGCAGTTATTCATGGTCTATATGTGTGCAAAATTTCAACCCGATCGGAGCATGTTTTCTTTTTGAACCCAAGAGTTACTTACCCCTTTGTTTTTTTTAGATGACAAAAAAAAAATCACAAAGAATTCTTCTATGCGCAAATTTTCCTTTCTAGTGTTTTGTATTGTACGTACAAAAGAGATGTTCGACAACATAACACTAAAAGCGAATTCTAGCAATTTTGTTAAATTGATGAAATTAATTTAAACTATTTTTGTGTCGGTTCAGGTGCATATTTAGGCCAAGAATATGAATAAATTTGAAGGAAAAATTCAATAAATTTAAAATGAAATTTTTGTATGTGATTTTTTCTTCATATTTCATCTCCTTATCCTTTGCTCATTGTCCCTCACACCAGTTTTTACAACAATTCGAATAACACATACGTTCATATTTCAATAATAAATAACAAAACTGCACTACTTAAATTGTTGCACTGAAAATGCATATTGCAAAATTTAATTTTGCAAATAGAAGAAAAAAGAAATTCGGGTATAGAAAGTAGAGAAGAAAAATGCTTTTGTAAGAAATTCTCATTAGTTTTTATGAACTTCCTTGGAAATTATAGGGGTGTTCCATGAAAACAAAGTATTTTTGAGTTCAGTACAGTTTTTCGAACAAATTAATAAAAAAATATTGGACAATTCCGGGAAACTTCGGAAAATTCAACTTTTATATTGGACAAGATTGAACAAAACTTTGTATGGGCGACTTGCATAACTTTTGGAGCTTCCCATATATTTAAAATTTCAGGTCTCTAGCACTTCCGGTTTAGGAGATCTGTGAAATTTGGAGCCCATTTTCCTTAAAAAAATTATTTCACTGTAGCGAATCCGACTTTGACGGTCTATATCTCACAAACAATAGGATATAGGATTTCCTTTTATACAACAATAGTTAGGTATGATCTGAAAATCACTTTTAATATTTTCCCGATTTATTTCCCGAAAATTACAAAAAGTAACTAATCTTTCTATTTTTAAATTAACTTTTAAAAAACAAATTTGACAACATATTTGATTTTATCATCATTTTGACGTTTATGTCACAAGGCAACATAAGTCATTAACACAAGTCTGTTGTATGCAATCAATTTTGTTATGCCATATTCGTATCAACAACTTTTAATGGAAAATTGTCTATTATATTATTATAGTTGATAGATCCTAAACCGAACAAATCCGTCTCAACTATTAACCTTCAACACTCAGATGTATTGAAAACCAAGTTTAGATGTACAGAGACGAGAACGCTGAATAGCATCCCAATTGATGGTATACATTAAGCATATATAAAATGAGCAGATTACTTGATACATTATTTGCAATGAATTCCATTAATTAATTTTGTTAATAAGATTAATGAATCAATACTGTAATTAGCACAACTTTAAATTATAGTTTAGCATATATATAACATGATATATAAATAGTAAATAAAATACAAAAATTAGAATGAAGCGTAATTCTTTCTAATTATTATTTGCTCTAATTGGTTACTTGTGCAACAGCCAGAGGATCACCAAGTTAAATTGTGGATTGTTTTGTAATTGAATACTGAACCATCACTCACAAGATTGTGAGTTTTGCACAAATACCGAGTGCACAGATTCCCAATTAATATTGTTACAGTCAACCTTTGCATTAGCATTCCCACATAAATATAATATTAATACTTAATTTTTGTTGACATGTATCATATCATATACCAGATGTACCGCTATTGGCGATTTACCTGTTTGTTTGTTTATATATATATATATATATATATATATATATATATGAACAAGTAATTTTCTTTATAGATACCCAAAAGCAGGTACACGTAATCCAATAGCTACATTAAAGGTTGCAGATCTGGCTGATCCTATTAATTTTAGGATTAGAGAATTAAAACCTCCATCACTTTTAATAAATGAGTATGTATGACATGACAGTATATTTAAACAATTTATCAAATAAACTTCCACATAAACATTCATTATTAATTTCAATTTTTCTTTTTTGTTATCTCAAAAGAGATCATTACTTTACTAGTGCAACATGGGTTTCAACAACTGAAATAAGTGTTGTATGGTTAAATCGACCGCAGAATATTTCGGTGATAACAATATGTAAAAGTCCAATGTGGAAATGCCAAGAGGTGGGTCAATTAAATTTATGTATTTTTTTTTTTTGCATGAATGAATATGCAATTATTATTCAGGTTAAACCACATCCAATAATGTTTTATATATTATAATTAATGGGTACTTAACATCATACTCGTAGTCGC
The DNA here is from genome assembly GCA_027564355.1 of Penthetria funebris. Classification (NCBI taxonomy): domain Eukaryota; kingdom Metazoa; phylum Arthropoda; class Insecta; order Diptera; family Pleciidae; genus Penthetria; species Penthetria funebris. The sequence goes on along the minus strand of JANSTX010025457.1, from coordinate 9,792 downwards.
ACATATAATATTTTTTGTATATCATAATAATTTATAATAATCTATATTTACATATTTTCATAAATTATCTATGTAATATCCATTTATATTTCAATTTATTGTTAATTAATGAGATTCATTAAACACCATATACATATTATGTATCATATATTGATATATTCGTATAGGTATAATGTTTTGAACTTTATTTTGCAGACACATAGAGTTAGTGGAGATAATAAGGGATGGGTGGATGTACTTTCTGTACCATATTTTGCTTCAAATGGTAGTTCATACATATCAATTTCACCTTTAAGGGATGGAGCAGCTGGTCTTTATCGTCATCTTGTACATGTGCATATATCGAAAAAGAGAATACTGCCACTAACGCATGGAATGTTTGAAGTAAATAAAATTGTTCACTGGGATGAATTTAATGATTTTGTGTAAGTTGATAATAGTAAATTTTGAAGTGATTTAAATTATAAATTATTCAAAGGAGTAATTAAGCTATACTATATATACAGAACACATTCTATATTTACTAGAATATAATTTATATTCAATTCATATTCAATGTACATATTATATTATCAATGAGATGAGTATATTAAATAATTAATAGTTGAAGGATTCAACGCAAATTTGAATATTTATACATATATATTATACATAATGGTATGAGTTCTAAACTATTTCGTGTGATGAGTTCCCGACAAAGTGCTTGCTTATTGTATCTCCATCAAATTAATTTAACTTTGTTGAGCACTAGAATTGCAACACTTTTAAATTTCAAGTGTAATATCATCAAGTGGGCTCAGATTCGACAGACGACGACGACATTTGACTTGCGATAACGACAACGATTAACAATCTGGAATATTTGAATAATGATGCTTGATCTGGGCAAATACAGTATCAAATGACAATTTGTGTATATATATAGAATCTATTATCATACACGTAGATTTTCATCAAACTAAAATTTTACTGAATACGCATTTTAAGTTCCTTCAGATAATCATAATTTCGATGATGTTTTGTGTCTGTTTTCAGGACAAAATTTCTAAAAGTATAACGTTTCTAAAATAATTATCATGGTACTATGTTTCGCTTTAAAATACTCTACTTTAAATGTTCATATAAGAATAGTATCCTACGGTATTATATTTTATTGTTTAATTTTCTTCCAATGGGAATATCATTTACAAAATATATTTGGAGGATAATATATCAGTAATATAGACATGTGTTTATTGTGTTTAATATTAATGTAATATATATATATATATATATATATATATATATATTTATTTCCATAGCTATTACCTTGGTACACCTGAAAAATATCCAGGACAACAACATTTGTATCGTGTATCATCATTACCACCAAAATATGGCATATCCTTAAATGATCCGCATTGTTTAACTTGTTCAAAACTTATAAATGATAAACCAATAACCACAACATATGGTCCACCAAAATTAGTTACATCATGGGATGATGATTGGGAAGAAGATCAAACTATGGTACCATTAACAACACCACTGCCGAAAAAGAAACGAAAAAAAGGTTTGTTTGAATAAAAAGAAAATCACCAATTAAATAAATACCACAAAAGAAATAATTTAATTCATAATTTTTCCAATAATTAGAGATTTCGAAAAAAATGCAGCAACCTTGTCAATATCATAATGTTATATTTGCTCCAGGTTTTAAAGGATTTCTTTTAATTGAATGTCTTGGTCCTAGCATACCAACAATTTCAATTTATAAAATTCTACAGGAGCGTTCGTCACAAAGACCGATACAACATGTGATTTATTTACAAAATAATACAAAACTTAAGGAGAAAGTTTCCACAATAGCATTACCACAAATGAAAACTTTTCCGGTAATGATTTCAGGCGGTTATCATGCTCAAGTACGTTTATTTCTACCACCAGGATTAAGGGACGATGAAATAACTAGATATCCATTAATTTTACATGTGTACGTACAGTTTACATTAATTTTTAATTTTACAGTAGTATTATTTTATTTTATAGTACTAGTAAATAATTATTTTATTATTTTATAGTACTGGTAAATAAAAATATGTAATATTTTAAATTTTTTATGTATCATAATTTTGTTTTTAAATACCTATTAGATACTCTGGACCAGGAACACAATTAGTAACAGAAAAATTTCGTATAGATTGGAATACATATTTAGCGGGAACTAAAGATTATATAATTGCTCAAATAGATGGACGTGGTTCAAGTGGTCAAGGATATCGTTTAATGCATGAAGTATACAAACGTTTGGGAACAGTTGAAGTATCCGATCAATTGGAAGTAACCGAATATTTACGTGATAATTTACATTTTGTTGATAAACGTCGTGTCGGCATATGGGGATGGAGTTATGGTGGTTATACAGCTACATTGGCTTTAGCAAATCCATTATCATTATTTCAATGTGGTATAAGCATATCACCAGTTGTCAGTTGGAAATTATATGGTATATATTATATAATGCAATGCATAATATTTTTTCATTGATAATATTTTATATATTTATGCAGATTCAACGTATACTGAAAGATATTTAAGTTTTCCAAATGTAACAGATAATTATAAAGGATATGAAGAGGCTGAACTATCGAAATACATTGATCAACTGAAAGATAAACAATATCTATTAATACATGGTACAGCTGATGATAATGTACATTTTCAACAAAGTATGTTATTAGCAAATGCATTATCAATGCGTGGAATTTTATTCAAACAACAAATCTATCCAGATGAAGGACATAGTTTAAATGGAGTACAACGACATTTATATAGGTCAATGACATCATTTTTTGAAGATTGTTTTAAACGACAAGTTAGTTGAAATTTTATTTTTCTTAATTTTCTTCTGAGTCCTTTTTTATATTTGATTCATAGTTGTTTATTTTCAATGCAATTATATGTGCATTTATTTATATCATAATTGGATGATTATAATATAACTATCATTAATATGAATGTTGAATATGGTAATTAATGGTCATCAATTAGTAAACTGCACTATGTAATAAAAATGTCTATAAGAAATATATATTGCAAACGGCGGGTTTATTTCGTATGGTCATATATTTATTCTCTACCTGTACTCAATATTACGTATCTAAATTAGTTTTTTTACTTTCTTTCATAACCTGAATTCCCTAAAATCCATAGATACTCGATTCTCGAATCTAGAAGATCATACCATTCTAGTACTAAATGTATGTATGTAAATACATAAGAGTAATGTCCCAAAAGCGAGGGCTCCTTATCTATGAGAATATTGCTTGAAATTAAGTGACAACTTATAAGTAAATATCAATAAATAAATAGAATACGATCATTTAGAAACTCAAACAAAGGAATCGAGGTACATATTTGTATAAATATAAATGAATTAATATACCTGCAAATTAAAATGCCAATCTCTTTGTCGATGGTCGCCCTAAACCAGGCATTTTAACAGTTCACAATTATTGCCAATGAACTCGTCATAGAAGAAGAAAACGTCCGCAAAAGAGGAGGATTCAAAATTTATTCTATAGATAAAGATCTTTTGAATTATGTTTTACTTTATATGTACAATATAATTTTTCGGTTTTCATTAGAATATTCTGCATATTTTTTAAATATATGTCATAGTAGTGCTGATTAAGATTAATTTTAACTCAGATAAATGAGAACTTGAGAATTCCCTATATTAATAGTACCAATTTTTTGTTATATAATTATGTCGCACCCAGTGAACTCACAAATGAGATGCTACGTCAAATGATTACACCAAGTAAGACAATTACTTGTAACTTAAAATATCTTAGGCAATACACACATTTAAGAAAAAATGTTCGGTTTGCGACAACCATATCGAAATCTATTATGTAGATTATGGTGTTGGACTAATTTTCAAATAAATCGTATCACAAACATTAACAAACGCACATGTTCTCGTTAAATTTAAAAATGATTTGATTGCTTTCTATTTTAAATAATGCATATTTTTCATTATTAAGGTACCACCAGAAAATAAAGCAGGATTAGGTAATGGGGGCTCAGATGAACGATCTGCAACATAAAGTATTTTAATCAATAATAGGTTGTGATAAGCGATAAGAATTTTTTTTTCTTCTAAAATATTGTCATTTATAATACGATAAAAATTTGTTGTCTTCGAAATAATTAGACTCATTTAAGGTAAATAAATTGCATCAATAAGTTTACAATAATTAAATACATTACATAAAAAAGAGTGATACTCAAGTGCCAAATTGATGTCGTAAAAAATGCAAATATTATTTAACAAAAAAAAAATACAAAGAACAAATATATAGCAATATTTTCAAGATCGTATCACCAAAAAAAAATAAAAAATTCAGGCTCAAAATAACAAGTACTCAATATAAATATTTCGGAAAAAAAAAACTTTTAAAAATTGTATATATGTAAATAATTTAAAAAATTATGTGAACATATCTTCTTCCACATCCTTTAACTCACATTAACCTTTATATAAAAATTTACAATATTTTTTTTCATATTTTTCACATGCTTAGGAAAATTTTTTTAATAATCTAATTTTAAATTTAAATCATTTATTGTTATATATATATAAAAAATAACAAATACTATATCGATTAGATATATGTTTTAAAAAAAAATTACTAGAATCCTTTGTGTTTATATTAAGGAAATTGTGAATTTCACATGAGCAATATCATTCCAGGTTTACTAGAGTATTATAGCTATAATATAATTCATAAAATTACTGGAGTAGATTCTATTAAAAATATATACGAAATCCTTTAAACTCCTAATATACCTAATAGTATAAGCGTGAATATCCAAAAAGTATATATATAATATTGGCATGCAGTACAAACAGCAGCTTGTAAATAAATAGAATGGAAATCTATAGAAACACCGAAAACAATGAATAAAGCAAGGAGGAAGCAGCAAACAGCCCCTTGTGATGTAACATAACCAATTTAATTGCATGGCTACGACGTATTATAAAATTCATGAATTTAAAGTATTGTCTAACTTTGTCAATGATTTCTTACAACATAGATATATTGAAATTTAAAATCATTTTTAATCAATTTACGGTAAAATTAGACAATAATCAGGATCACACCTTGAGGGAAAGTATCACCGAACAATTTTGTTATCTTCAACTATTAAATATATATGTTAGAACTTTTTTTTTTCGGTTCGGTCTGACACTATATGATATTATTTTTCCGACTAACAAGATCTGCGATGATCGATCGAATCTTACCAATCAAGTAGATAATGTGTAAAAATATTTTAAACTAAATTATTTATAAACTAAAATTAGAATGTTCAAATAATTAATATTCTTATTTGTCACACACACAATAATAATTGACCATCGTAATATATTTCTGTACATAGTTTTGTTCTCTAGGGTACAAAAGATAATTAAAATACCACGCTTGTCGACCGAATGCGGGTTTGGAGAACATACACCTTTTTAATTATAGTTACACTTAGTCAAAGTATTATTTATTGTACAAGAATTTGCTAATAAAACAACAATAACTTAATTCTCTAGTAAATCTAAATGTTACTATATAATTCATGAATTTCCTCTTGATATCTTCTTAGACAATATTAAAATAATAATATAATAATAATATTTAATAATAAATTAAAATAATTGCAATATTATATATTTTTAATTAAATGCATAAGTATAGTATGATAATTTATAAAATTGAAAATATATAATTAATTTAGAATATTTTCAGTAATAATTATGTAAGCACCTATTTAATTCGACTGTTTTACTAATTAACTTCAATTTTAGAAAATTTTTATTAGAAATTATTTATCTAACATTGAGAAACTTTTAGTTTCTCCATGTCGTTATCGTTAGTGTTATAGTTATAGTTAGCGCTGTTAATATTACATTAGTGTCTGCAAGTGAATAATAATTTTACCTTTAAATACATTTGATAAAATTGTAATCTTCAAAAAGCATCTTTGAGGCAACTGATTTGTAACAGTAAAAATAATAACAGACAAGAAAGTCGGTTTTAATTCTAAATCAGACTATTATAATTGATCTAAATGTTTTAGTTGAATTATTGAATTTACCAAACGATACAATTTTAACATTTGACGTTATTTCCAATAGTTTCATTTATTCAAAAAGCATCTTTTCAAATCGATAAACTATAATATTTAAAATTTACTACAAATACAAATTAACATTGCCTGTGATGCATTAGCAAAATTACAAAACGTTGACATCAGTTGAAAACTTGGTAATCGACTTATAAGTGTAATATAATCTAGTAAATCTGACAGCATATAAGGCTAAGCAACTAATGACGTAAAAGGATGTTAATAATTTTGAATCATTTAGATAATCAATAAAATTGAATAATTTCATAGAGTATAAGGGTCCAAATTAGTTTATGCACTCCATAAATAAATTTAATATTTAATTTTAAGTTATATGTATTTTATAGATTTATCTAATACTGAAGAATTTTAGATAAAAAAAATTACTAACAAATAGTAATGCATAGCATTTAATTATTTTAAATATACTTTATGCTACATTAATACACATAATATCCTTTGTAATTTGTACATAATGATTTGATAAAAGAAGAATTTAATTAAATTTAAATTAGTGTACCATAAAGTACGAGTATTAAAATTAAAATAATTAAAAGGATAAAAATGCTAATATTTGATTTAATTAAATTTATAATTATTAAAGAATTATTTTTAAAATATAATTAATTAATATCAATATATTATATTATATTATTATAGTAAAATATTAAATCAAAAATAAATAATATTTACTTGTAATTAAATAGATGCAATTAAAAATTACATTAATAATAAAACAAGTTCATTATAATTAATAACTAATAAGTAACGAGATATAATATATATAGTTATGTAGTACTCTTAGTTTTGTTCTTAATATTGGCAATATAATTCTTTGTAGTTATTGCTTCATCATAATGTAACATAGTTCATTTTCTATATTCATAAAATTACTAGCAACGATTTTAATCTCATTTTTTGAATATGGACAAAGGAGCCGATTCTACTTGTATACGCGCCACGTAAGATCAAATGAAAAAAAACTATAATCGACTTTATTGCCGAAAAAATTAAATTGAAGGAAATGTGTTTATAACTAAGTCCAACATCAGATCATTTACACATTAATGTCTGTATTGACTGCTTTGTTTAATTTTGGATATATAATTTATGAAACATTCATACTTTACCAAATGATAACGACAGTACTATAAATTTTAAGTTACTCGCAGCCCGTAACATTTGCTATTATAATAACAATCAGTGGGGTGAGCAATGAGAAACTAGTGCTTTGTCGTCTCTATAATCTAGTAAAAGATCCGCATTCAACTTTGTATTCAGTCTAAAGAATAATAAAAATAAATAATCAGATGCCTACACTATACAGACGATTTGAATCATTAATTAGTATATTAATAGGGTGTGCTCGAATGATGTACTATTCTTATTATATAGTAAATTAACGATATAATAACTTTAATTTTAATGTTTAATAATAAAGTAAATTTGGAATTACACCAAAGGAAATGAATTTTATCATAAATTTTCCACTTATTCAGTATAAGATTGTAGAATTTTATACAAATGGAAAAAGATGGGTAGGATAATCTACTGTAGTCATATTGCCATATTAACCGGCTAATCTAATTATAATCATATTATCTTTATGAAGTAATGTAGGCATATATTGCCAATATTTTGCTTAACCATGAATATTTTATCAAAGATTTGTAGTTTAATGAATATATTCTCAGTACACAACAAAGTTATTCGCTCAACTTAGCTTTGTGATATAAAATATTATTTCATATATTTATAATTATACACCTATGCATTTCTTTAATTAATAATTTTATAGAGAAATTCAGAAATTAAGGATATAAAAAAAAAAACAATTTGCATCGAGAATGCAAATTTTATATGGAAATCAATAAGGGTTTTACATGTCAGAGGGTTGCTCAAGAAAAATATATATGTTCAAATGACAAAAAAAAAATAAATAGAATTAATTATTAAATTGCTCTTTAGAAAACTAACAATAAGTAATCATCCTAATTGCCTTCTTCTTAAATAATATAAATTATCAAAAACAATATGTAAATAATTATAAATAAAAAGTTTTATGCAATAAAAATACATTTCCTTTCAGATAGTTTTTGAATTTTTTTTTTTTTTTTTTTTGAAACAAATAATGGAATTACTTTAACTAATGTACAAACAAATTGGTGAAATAGGTGTCAACATATATTACCATGTCAGGAAAGGATATACAATTCAATATACATGTATACACTATAATGACTGTTTGATCTTAAACGAGAGGAGTGAAATGCGGACATTACATAAACGATCTGCTGAATGGCTCAATATAGTTCAGGTTGCTCAAAGTCTATTTGAAAGAACTCTGCCGGTTATACAAAGATTTAAAGATTCTGCTACAATTGTATGAAAAATCAATATATACTAATAACTGTTTGATCTCAAACGATACAAATGAAATGGATAATTGGATCTATGACATAAACGAGTTACTGAATGGGTTAATAGTTCAAGTTGCTCAGAGTCCATTTGAAAGATCGCCGTCGGTTATACAAAGATATAAAGATTCTGCTATAAGTGTATGAAAAATCGTATCAGCATTTCAATATCAAAAGTCGTTGATGTTGAGATTCACTATGTTTTCTTGTAAAATAAGAATGGATGATTGACATCACATTGTATTTTGCCTGATAATTTATGTGTACTTACTCGTTAGCTCTGCTCTCCAAATTTAATACATACAAATAAATTATAAAATAATTATAATGCCGAAAATTTCATTTTGATCACTTGAAGCATTCTCAAGTTATCGTGTACGACTCATAAATTGAAAAATCAAATAAAAAATACCAAATATAATGACGCCGAACTGTCTCTTAAGTAAATGCACTTATAAAGAAAAAGACACAATGAAATAAAATGGAGTATTGACCTGAGTTGAACTATTAAATTTTACTCTTTTAGCAATCATATGATAATATACCTGTAAATAAAGATGGCTGACGATGTTAGCTTAGTTTCGATATTCAACTGTATTGTGTTACGCTTGTGCTTTTCACTAGTATATTTAATATCGTTTTATTGTGCAGCATGTTAGTTTGCTGTCTAAATTCGGTATGTAAGGAGTTGTAACATTTTGTCTAATTTGTCTTAACACATTCAGAGACAATTTGTCGCCATTATAAAATTTTTATTGGAAATTATTCATGTGTTTTACGTATTTGAAGTGTTAAATTTATTATTTTTAGGCCCTGAAAACGAAGTTCCAAGGGTCTATTGTATTTAATTCCGTTAACGCCAAGAAATAAACATCTCAGAAAAAAAAATTACACAGAAGTGATTATAATTGAAAAAAAAGTTGATTTCAGCATGTCCGTCCGTCCGTCCGTGCGCACGATTACTTGAGAATGCGTCGAGATATCGCTATGAAATTTTGCACGTGACATTATTATCTGATTTGTGAGGCTAAGTTCGAAGATGAGAAAAATTGGAGTACTCCTTCAAGTACCTTCCATACAAACTTTTACTCCTATTTTTATTTTTTAGATTAAAATTGTTTGTAGAATACATTCAAACTTCAAATTTTACATATGTAACTGATATTATAATTGAAAGAATTTGTGGGAGTATAAGCTTAATCGAATTACT
>JANSTX010025434.1:7760-32889 GCA_027564355.1 Penthetria funebris | reverse complement strand
ATATAATAAAGCTTTTAGAACAGACCTGTTGTTTTTCAATTTTATCCTTCCCAAAATAATTTGTAAATTTTTATGTTAGACATAATAAATATAAAGTTACATTGGTGCTAATGATTAATATTTTTCAAATAAAAAAAATCCATACCAAGTTTTAAATAAAAAAAAAAAAATATAAGTAAACTGAAAAAAAAAAAAAAGTTAAAATATAAACAAGGAGATCGTTTTTTATTGCAAAATTGGCAGACTTAATCGTTGGTCGCATAAGGAATGTAACTTAATGCATGCAAACATATATTTAATATCAAAGAATTTATTAGTGTAATCATCTCTTAAAGGCGGCATCTATTTTTAGAACTTCTCTTAAACTATGTTAAGCTAAAAGCAACATATATATAAATACACGTACATACGAGTATGTTGCGGCACGATTCAGCGGCGCTTAATCATATATAACATTACAATAGGTCTTATTCTTGTTAATGGTTTAATCTCATAAAATGTCTTCTTACATATATGTTGATGATTATGTCACAAAATGTTAATGTACGAGTATTTATAGATTTTAAAAGAAAAAACAATCTAAAGTGCATTGCAATAAATTCAATTATTCCGTTTAATTGGGAATGACTAATACACTTGTACACATATGTACTTGGACGTATGTAATACAAATAAATTAAATAAATATGGCATACTATCGCTTTACCCAGACGTAGTTGTATTGTCTGGACAGTTGATTCATGGGCAGGATCTTTTGGTTCAGCCTATGGTGCCTATAACAGGAACAGCTGTGCCCGATGCAAAGTGACCGTCAAAAATTATCAATCTGATCAAATCGCTTAAAAAATAATCTATGGTGTATAATGTAAACCATGCTGAACGATATATGATATTGGGGTTAATCAGTATAGTTTAAAGTCCAAGCTTTAGCTTCGAATATGGACGAAATAGTGGATTGGAGAGATTGACTACATATAGAAAACCGTACAATACATCCAAGAATAGACGTGCTGGCATTTAAAGGATACTACTTCAACCAAGAAAAGCTATAGTTAAAGGATAACATGTAATAAATCTTTGTTGAGTCCATTTTATCGTCCTTAACGTTTTTTCCCTTGCTAAGGATACCTATAATTTAATAGCTCCCTTGAACTTTACATCTCTGATTTTAGCGCGTCTCGTTACTAATGGTATATCTCGTCATATCTTAATCACGGTCTATCAGGTCTGCGTCTGATAACTATGTGTAGAACCTATAGGTTCGAAACTATCATTTGATATTGAATTTAGTCAAAATATTTGTAAATTGCGTTTAATGTAACTGATGAAATTTGGGTTTGTGACATAATGATATTCGGAATTATTCGTTTTTAAAAACATGTTTACGTTGGATTACGACACCGTACTCAGAATCTCGATCACGTGATTGTATGGATAAACAGACATTCTTAAGATTAATCCTTAATGGGTAAATAAATGTTCTATTGACATTTGTATCGACTATACATGTGACGCATTTTCATCATAAACAATGCGATTACATTCGCTAGTGAATTAAAGAACGACATGTTGAAATGAGCTTATACGCTTCAAAATTTTATATCATAAAAATGGTATATGAAAAAAGTATTCCATAATTTATTGTTACTTGTGATCAAATTAATTTTGTAGAAATCTGAAATGCTTATAATAAAATCTATAACAAGCCGTAGAGTTTGCCATTCAATGAAAACGTGAAATTTGATATTTAACTTTGATTTAAAACATCCAACAAAATTAGTCTATATATATATATATATATATATATATAAAATACGCAGATCATGTCCATTAGACAAATATATAATATTTATTATCATATTACATATTATACGAGTATAGAACCACCACCAATTAGAAAACCATCATGTAAACGGTAAAGATTTTCTACATAGACAAAGCATAGTTTTCGATTTATTTTATTTATTTTTTTCTTTCCACCCCAAAACAAAAGCAAACATTATTTTCATTTTGTCTATCCTGTTGCATTACAACATAAAGGTATCCGATTGCATTTAGCTTTTATTGCATCAAGGATACATGAACGCGACCCAAAACATAACACAAACGTACTTTATTTTATTGTCCATACAATTTATAATAGAAATAAAAGATTCGAGAGGTGATGGTTGTTCTATATAGGCAACCACCCTCCACAAGTGTCATCCTTAGCATCACCATCATCATCATCATCATCATCATCATAATATAATAATATGGCGAATTGTCAGACGCATATACACATGGAAAAAAACCCAATTTTAAATAACTTATTTTTATTATATCCAAAATACCTAAAAACAATGGGATAAATGTTCTGTTTACATATATTTAAGGATATATTTTATACAGAATCTAATGTTTTTGAATGTGTATTTAGGGTAGTGTTTATTTAGATCAGGATAAATCCTCTTCCTTTTAACCGAATGATATATTTATCTAAGAGGGTGAAGATGTGCTAAATAGAGCTAAAGAATATACCAAATGGGTAGATGTGTGTGCTAGGCGTAACCTTTTCGATATCCATCTCTAATATGTAATATGCGGTATGGTTAATTTAATCAAAGCTTATATTTTATTTTTTCTGTTGAGCCTATTTTTTTTTGTGTGAATTTTTTCTAATGTTCGGTTAATATATTTTCTATGTTTATCTGTTTTTCTGTTGTTTTTTTTTTTTTTTTTTTTTTTCCTGTATAGAACAAACAATAAATTGGCAAATGTTACTAGAATTTGTATGTTATATACGAGTAGATAGAACATTTTTCTATATTGTACATGAGAATTAGAGCTATTACTCTTGCATATAAGGTATAGTTTTCATGTTATTGTATAAAAATTATAATAGATGTGATCAACAAAAAGATTAAAATAAAAAAAAAAGATCAATTACAGAAAAAGTTTAATTAATTGATGATATATTAATTGCAGTTACATATGATTTAATGTGCCTTTTTTCATGTACCGACTCTGGTCTGTCATCAATCTGAATGTCTATTCATCTGTTTGCCTATCTGTCTGTCACCGCGGCTGTCAGTTTGTCCGTCTGTACGTCTGTACGTCACGATATATCGAAATAAACTTTAAGCATACGAACAAATTTTATGTCATTGCAATCAATTTGTTGGCTAAGTTCATAGTTATACTTTACAAACGCACATAAGAGTCTAGTAACATATCGCTAAATTTCAAAGTATTCAGCTGCTAAATTAAAATGGTCAAAACAAGCAAATATAGTATTTGGTACTTATTTACAAATAAGTAATAATAAGTTTTAAATCTTTAATGATCAGAACAAAGACCTCATATTATATATATAAAATACATACATGTAATCGTCAATATTATAATGTAAATATTCTTTTAATCAAAATGCTTTTAAATTTAAAAAAAAAGTATGTTCTATAAAAATATTGACTAGTCCGATAGATCTCTTCATCAAAAAAAAAAATAATTTTTAAACTTGAACTATTGAACAGTTATTATTAATATTGATAAACATTTTGTGCCTATATGTCCATAAATATATATAGTTTAAATGATGTTTTATAGAGGGCTAATAATGAAAAGAATAAAGGGACGAGGCAGAAAAAAAAAATTGCACCCCTTTTGCTATATCCACATGCTACATATATATTAATATCCCATACTTGATGTTCCGCACATATTAGAAACTTTAAACAACAAACAGTTGTGCAGTTACACCCATAGCTTAGACGGCCAACTGTCGTTCAAATTAAATAGTTAACTTTTTTTTTTCTCATATTTCTTATATTACCCGCGTATATATTGAATATCCCACTTTGATTTATACTATGTATTTATATATGAGTATATGTACAAGGATAAGGACCATCAATGTAGAAAAATTGCAAGTGATTTTTTGTTTTATTTATTTATTTTTTTTTCCATTTTACGTAACAAGTCTCTATATGCTTGCTTCTCTTAGGGATGAAAAACAAAATTATATAGCTAATAAATATTCAAATGAGAATTATAATAAAAGTTTTGTAAACAATATATTATTATTAGAAAATTCAATAAGTGTTTGCATGTGTAAAAATTATTTCAGGAAAAAATATGAAAACAAAACAAAAAAAAAAAAAATATTAAATAGAATTAACCCCTTGTGTGACATTTAAATAGTATTCACATTATGCGTATATATAATATAATATATATATATATATGTATATATACTCGAAATAGGGTAAATTATTATGCAGTATCTGCAATATGCATATTTTTCAATTTATACAAAGAGTGTACTATAAAAGGCTACTTAAAAAAAAAAAACTGTTTACTAAAAACAATAATTAACAAAATAACATGTACATATTGTGCTAAGGGTTTTGGGATATTTGATTTTTTTTTTCCATTTTTAATAAGTTTATTATGTAAGTTTTGGTATTTATTAAGATTGTGTTCAATCCCTTAAGCAACACCAATTTAAAAGAGAAAAAAAACCACTTAAAAAAGGACATAAGCAATGACAGACAAACCACATTTAAATAGAATTATGATGAAGGTATTTAAATAAACTTTAAATGCAACGAACATTAACATGTTCGTAAAACGGATACATTTTTAATGAATATACTAACTGATTTACATTTATTTCATTATAGTATTATTTAAATTCATGTTCTTTTCATTCTTTTTTGACAACCGAAAAAAAAATGTGTCCTTTGAAAATCCTTTCGGCATAGTTAACATTTTGAACACTTCGCTTTGAAAAAAAAATAATATATAAAAATATAATAAATATGAAATTAAGTGTGTCCTTTATTTTTTCCAAATATTTATTATATAGGTTAGGTGTTACTATATAATATACGACCTTAAGATACATGTATGATGTGCATACATCCTTTATTCCAAATGGAAATAAGTATATGAAATTTCATTAAGTACAGGACGCAAATTTTGATACTTTATTATTTATAGTTCGAAGTAAATATGTTCCATGAAATGTCAACATATAATTCAGCATAAAATAATTTATTTTTGGCAGGCATATGTTTGTGAATCTTTTATTTGCTTCTGAAGTATATGGGAAAAAATTTCAACTTCTAAACAAATTTAAATAAAAATAGAATTTCATTCAGACATGAAATGACATCAATTATCATATATTTATAAAATATATTTATACAGGATAAAACAGGAGACTTTCAATCACAATTACTATTAAATATTATGGTATACGAAATAATATGTTCGTTTGTTGTGAATCAAACATAATTGAACTGAATGCAGCTGAACATGTACCAAGGTCGCGATTTACATATTCATTATAAATACAGAATTCAATCAGAATATCATGGCATATATATATGGTATATGGCAACAAAAATGCCAGATTTTCGATTATGAGCGGCAATAAATAACCCATTATAGTCAGATATCCCTTTTCAAACTATAAATATTTTGCTCTCAGAAGTACGAATTCAGTTTTGAATAATGTATCAGATATAACAAAATTTAATATCGAATAATAAAATGAATCAAGACTTGTTGAAAGATATTGAATACCAATAACTATATTAGAGTTTAGCAATCAGAATTGCTAGTTGTTTTACTATTAGAATAGATTAGTATAGATTTTGATTCATTGGAAGTTAGAAATAATAATTGACGAACGTAGTGTGCAGTTAGTGTCAAAAGCTATTATTCAATTACCAATTCAGCTGTGCACGTCAATATTAATTGTTTACCGACATTATCATTTAGACCATAAATTGTCTCAAATTAATTAGCAAGGAAATATTCAATGGATCAATGAGAAATACATAAACAGTAAAGGCAGGTCTATAAAAAAATGTATATACATCATGGTCAAGTTATCGTTGACACCACAGTGAGGTAAATATGGGATAGGTAACTTAGATGTTATTGATTACACCATTTGTTACCAATTATGTGATCAGAAATAAAAATAGAGTATAAATATTGTGTTGATCGACTGGGTGAAAAACATCTATAACGAAAAATCTAGATTTAAAAACTACATTTCTATTGCGATGTATAATGTAAGCAGCGAATACATCAGGAATTTATCAAGCAATAAAATCAGTTCTCTACATTTTTGGTGGTTACGATATAAACAGAATAGAACATAAAATACCTATAATTTTTATGATCTTTAAAATATTTTTAATTTTAACACACTGAATTAACTATATGTACACTTTTATATATTGTTGTGAGTAAGCATAACAATTCATATAATGAAATAAATCTGTAAAATAAAATTAATATGAAAATATACAATGGAAGTTATAACCATTTACACAAAGTCAGAATGAAAAAAAATGTACAATTCCAACCCTAATTTAGTGAAGACGCATCAAATTTTTTACTATAGACGTATATGTGACAGAGCCTCCTAAAAACGCTAGATATATATACGAATGTGTCTATAGATCTTTATAACCTTCAATTTGAACCCTTATTTATATAATATTTTATTTTATTATTTCCCCGTGTTATACTTAAATACATTTCTTAAATTAAATGAGGTGAATACATGTGTAAAATTTACAATTAATTTTATTTAAGTTAAGGTAGGTAGTACGTCGTAATAGACGTATACGATTGTACGATCGGTTTAAATGAAACACAGTTTTTATTTTCCTTTTTTCTTTTTTTTTTTGTGTGATTGGTGTGAATTTTAACACAATTTCTTTATTAAAATAAGGGAAGATAATATGCTTTTATGTTAAAAGGAAAATCTTTTATAACAGAGAGAACATACATAACGTAAAGAAGATAATTTTATAGGAACCAATGTATTGTGAAAAACTTTTATGTGCTCAATTTATTGTGTAATAAAAAAAATATCATTAACATTATGTACATATAAGAATAATGTTTATGCCCTTCCTAATCAAATTAATTGAATCTTATATTATATAAGTAAAGAATTAGAAGAATTCTTAACTAGTTCCTACCTCAACATAGAGTGGCATTTCTTTTAATAATATAGCGTAGGACTTAATTTTTTGTTAATTGAAGGTGAAATTCTTAATTTATAAATTTTTGTAAATATCTGTCATAAGTTATATTATAACTGTCCAGTTAGTTAATTCAACAATATTTGAAAGATCAGAAAATTAGCATAATACTGACAGATCAGTGTACATAATTTTTACGATCTATAACTATCAACATGATAAGACACTATAGAAGGAAATATAAGATATACTTATATATAAATACTCTTATATTTTTCAGTAACTAGTGAAGAGCGGCAGTGGACTGATTACATAAATGAAGATAGATAAAAAAATAGTCAGTATACATAATGTCACATTAATTATGTTCACAGAAAGTAAATCTAAGATGAAACAAGAGAAACGTATAATTGCTTGCCAATTATTGTAGGTCCTGGAAATTGTTTAACGGATCACTCCAAAATACATACATATACATTAAAGAGAATGGCAAAATAGTTGATATGTCGTAAATTAGTAAATGTTACTATCATATAACTTATTTTAATCAGTAAGGAGTAAAAATTATACATGGGAGGTATGCTAGGAAGTTATGTGATCAAGTTAACATTTTCATATATTTTTAATTATAATTACTATTATTCCTTCAAGACGAGGTCAAGGGAGGTACTGCAAGGAGTAATTTGATAAATTTTATACTCCCACTTGATAAATTTTATACTCCCACACGTTCTTTCAATTACAATATCAGTTATATATGTAAAATTTTTAAGATTGTATGTATTATGCAAACAATTTCATTCTAAAAAATAAAAAAAGGAGTAAAAAGTTTGTATGGGAGGTACTTGAAGTAGTACTCAAATTTTCCTCATCGCAGAACTTAGGTTCAGAAATCAAATAAAAGTGACACATGCATAATTTCATGGCGATATGCCATAGCAATCTCAAGTTATCGTGCACAACATGGGAGGTACTTCAAGGAGTAATCCGATTAAGCTAATACTCCCACACATTCTCTAAAATATAATATCAGTTATATATTTAAAATTTTAAGTTTGCATGTATTATTCAAACAATTTTCATCTAAAAGGAGTAAAAAGTTTGTTTGGGAGGTACTTGAAAGAGTACTCCAATTTTCCTTATCTTCGAACTTAGCCTCACAAATTAGATAAAAGTAACACGTGCAAAATTTTATAGCGATATCTTAAAACATTCTCTTGTATTGTCTTGTTATACACCCAATTTTAATCTAAAAGGAGTAGAATGTTTGTATGAGAGGTACTTGAAGGAGTCTCCAATTTGCCTCATCATCGAACTTGGACTCAGAAATCAGATAAAAGTGACACATGCATAATTTCAAGGCGATATGTCAATGCAATCTCAAGTTATCGCGCACAATATACATAGGAGGTACTCCAAGAAGTAATCCGATTAAGCTTATACTCCCATACATTCTTTCAATTATAATATCAGTTATATATGTAAAATTTGAAGTTTGTATGTATTATATAACACGTGCAAAATTTTATAGCGATAGCTCAAAACATTCTCTTGTATTGTCTTGATATACACCCAATTCTAATCTAAAATGAGTTCCCAGGGCCTAAAACTATTTAGAGAAAATCACAAAGAAAATAAGAAACATGAAATGTCAAAATGAATAAGAATTTAATATAAAAAAATGACAATGAACGTGATACGCGGTGTTTGTCGTGACTTGCAGTACATGATCTTTCATTGTGGAAAGATTGATGATGTATTTGATATATATCAGGTGTTAAGCAAGAATGTATTTTATTGCCACTCTCGTTCCCAAATATATTATATATATTGGGTGAGAGGTTTAACCAATTGACTAGAATATGTCGATAATTCTGAAGGCACAAACAGAGGCAAATATGCGGCTGAATCCGAAGCGGTTGTTGAGGAATAGTTCACACGTTGTCCTAGTGAAGCTTAGTTCGCCGATAACACGTCGTCTTTATAATACAAATAACTGATGAGATTGAAAGCTTACAATATTTGTGAAATTATTTGACAAATCGATAAAATTTAAAAAGGAAATAGTTCTGATAAAATAAGACATAATAAACCACATATTAATGGGAGGGGTTCAATCAACGAACATGAAGACATCGGCTGATAGCACAAATAGACGTATAGTTCATATAGGTTGACATAAGTATTATAATGTTTCAAAAACAAAGAAGATTGTTTCGTTGATAAAAATGTCGCCTTGACATCGATAATATATCAAATGAATTTGCAAATAATAGACGAGATAGACACCTTCCAATATTTGTTATTATTATAAGTTATTTGGCAAGTGATGATGGTGTTGAAAATGATGTCGGATTATAATCAGTATAATTGTCAATTTGAATTGTATTGATAAAATAATTGCGACTTCACTGTTCACACAGTAGAAATTTTCTCTTGACTTAGCACTTGAACAGTCACCAAATGACTTTACAAAACTGTTCCTATATACACATTATTAATTTCTGTCACATTGTTCTTCCACATATTTTCCAAAATATCACTAATATATTATGTAATGGATGATTAGATACAACTATAAATTGATTCGATTTATGAATAAAAAATTTTTTTTTTTGTTCATAGTACATATAGTATTAGTATCACTACGTTAAACAAATTTGCTATTCATAAAATACAAACCCCTATTGTTTGTCATCCCTAAATATATATATATATATATATATATAAAAATCATTAGAACTTCATTATAATTTTGTATATAATAGAATATTATTATATATTACATAATCAGCATAGCTCTAGTATGGCTACAAATAAATAAAACATTTACCAAAAAACTAAAGTAACATTCTTCAGCCTTGAGATTACTTAGGGCTTTTGTTCGAAAATATAATCAAAAAGAGAAGTCTTTAATTTTTTCTGTTTTCGACGAGATTATAAATTAATGAAGTATTGTACTCGTATTATGAAAATCGAGTGGTGTTAATAGAATTTTAATGAAATGATTAATGGATCGATTTAATCGGCAGGCGTTTTCATATGTAATTTCTATACATACTTGAAATTATAAATGAATATTCATAATAACAAAATAAACAACTAATTTTCAATTAATTAAGAAAATATTAATATATATTAAACCATTGTAATGCAAGAATCAGATTGCCGATACCTTAATGTACAACAATGCCTTTGGAACAACTTCTTAAGAATTACCATTGTTATTCCGCATCTTATAATTTAATGTAATGAACTAATGTTAGTTACTATATACGCTTAGGGTACAAATATACAAGTATGTACTATAATAAATCTTATTTTAAACTATAAACAGATTATATTTGATAATCGATTTTAAATGCATTGACAAGTTTAAAAATTGAAATAAAAAAAAAAAAAAAAAGAAAAGAAATGTTACATCATAAATTCACAATTCCCATTTACTACAGAAAAGGAATACAAAGTACTTTTTTTTGCAAAGGATAAAATAGGGAATATTTAAGTATAATATAAGAAGAAAAATATATATTACTATACAAAGTAAGGATATTTCTCTGGGGTTTTTTTTTTTATATTACAATATTCTCGATAGGGTCATAAAAGTTTTTAGTTTTTGAATAGCATTATAGTCAAGGTAGTGCTAAAGTATTTTATCCCTCAAAAACCAAATGTTTTCAAGATTTTGGTCATTGTATTTACTCAATAAAATAGACTCCATTTGGAATGAAAATATGTATATAGGTACCATAGAAGAATATTATATTATATACCTTGCTTATGGTATAAATGTAACTATTTTCTCTATTGTGACATCTGATAAATGATCCTCAACTGTGAATTAACAATACATGATGTCAAATAACTTCGCTTTACGATTTTTCCTTTTACAATTTTAGATGTATACAGAGGATACTTTATACATGATTATATATATATATATATATATAATCAAACAAGAAATGGGATAATAAATTTTTCTTTTTGTTAATCGAAAGAAATATACTATAAAATATAGGTAACAAGGATTCAAATAAATTTAAATTGATTAGCTGTTCACTTTTTTAGCTTTCTGCATTCAAAAACTTGAGATTGTTCAACATATTCAATGAATGGATGGATTCAAAATTAATTGTCAACATGTCAGTAAAATATCGTAAGTACATCACAGGAATGGTCACCGTGATTTAATTCTAGCTTCTAGCATCAACATTGGTTTCTATTTCAACATAACTAATTTTTAATCGATAAAATTCATTCACCGACGATATATAATAAAATAATTAAAAAAAAAAAAAATATGATTTGTAAAACTGTGCAAAATGGGCATATAATATATATTTTTAGAAGTGGATGCAAATCTTTATTCCAAAAAAAAACTTCTACATCATAATTGGAAACGGGAAAAAAATTGCATAGACCAAAATTTTCTGGTCAAATATAATATTCAACGACAATTTGTCGAGACTGGCGGATTTGAAAGCGATGAACAAAATTATCAACCGAAGAAAGTGGAATTAGATCGGTCATACACTGAGGCGACCGGTCGGTAATATTGCAAAATACATACTTTAATGCAATCCGTAGGTTAATACAAGATCCAAACGACGTGGAACGAGAGTGATAGTGAAAGAGGATGGAATGAAGTGAAAGTGATGACTTATGTTCAAATCTCAATTAAAGGTCTGGTAAGAAATATGGTGCATATGATAGGTGAGGGGGAATCAATTCGTAATTGATTGTTTTGTTTTCTTTCACTATTCAGTCATCCATTATAATACTATCCTGATATCGTTTTTCCCATTTCAAGATATTCGATAAGGATTCTATCCCGAGCATCCTAGAATAACAATTAAAAAAGAATTGAAAGCTAATTTCTTTCCAATGCTCGAATTTTTTCATTTTTGGAAACAGGACAAGTCACAGACACCCAAATTTGGATAATATGGTGGATACGATAGCAACTTATAATCCCAATATTAATACTGTGTCATAAATGCTTTCTAATCTTAAAAAATAATGTTTTATTAATACTGGAAATTCCCATTTTCGCGTTAAAACAAAAAATACTATAATAAAATAATATAATATAATAATAATTCTGCAAAATCTACCATATTATTCAGAAATATATAATATAATTACATTATTCCTGTGTCCATGTGAGCTATAATCACATAACAACAATAACAGTGCCGATAATCCTAAGTAGTGTGAACCCTGATCACTACTCCGAGATCATTATCATAAAAATGAAGACATAAATATATTACATTAGTGTCAGACCTAATATCATGGAATGTTAAATAACAACGCTTGTACACTACTCATTGATTTGTTTGACTAAAATACTTTCAAAATACTGGTTTACGTTTGCTGTGACGTACATAAAAAAGATTGATTATGATCGAATTCTCAATAATTTTACTTTTGTATTGGTATACCACCCTCAATTTTAAGATTTAATTATTCTAATTAATATGATTAAATTACATATTTCATTTTATAATTTTATACTACATATCCAGTCATTGAATCCATGGTACTCATTTAGGCATATTCAAGAAAGCATATACAAATATCCTTTATATAAGTAAGAGCTAAGTTATTACCCTCCTTAAACATATAAAAGCGGTGCACATGAATGAAGTTATATTTACAATGAAATCTTAAGATGAAAAGGTTGTTTTTATATTCTATTAACATTTCGATATTTTCAAGGACTTTGTAAAAAAAAAAAAAAAAAAAGTAATTTAATTTTTTTTTTTTTTTTTCTTAACTTCATTCTTACAATAAAGGGACATATTTCTTACTTAGAAACATTAATTGTGACATTTTTATGTTCAATTATTATCGATAAAAATCATAGTATAATATAAGATATTTAGACATCTTAAAAATTTTTAAAATTAAATAATTTATTTTATTATATAGCAATCTATCGCATCCTTTATTTATTATAAACACCTTTATAAAAATAGTAGCAGCTAAATAGTTAAACTAATGGATAAAAGTTATAATAAAAATGGCAATAAATATACAGGATCTGTAAGGTGTGCCAGAAGTTTCTTTCAAAATTTATTAGAACTATAATTTTTATTTAGTACGAGTAGTAGCAATACGAGTAAAAGAAATGTTTGATATAATTTAAAAATTTTGTACGGATAATTTTATCCAACCATTAAAATGAGAATTATGTGTATACATACAGAAACTTAATCTATTAAGAAAATCTTATGACTTACATTTTACAGCATAATTTAGAACAACTGATTGGTCTCATTAGTGAAATCCCATTGATATGTATGTACCTTAAAGAAAAAAAAACTGTTATTTTTATATTAATAATTTGTCTAAATAAAGTACAGCACAGAACATCTATATCACATACAAAAATTTATAGAACAATAGAGATGATAATCAAGAGTCACAGGTTAAATGGAATGACACAATAATATGATACGTGAAAAGCTTTCATTTTTATTTTAAAAAAGTGATAGTTCGCATCACAATTTTGAATTTACTAAACAAATATACTTTAAAGAACGGTAAAACCATACTTAACCCATCAGTCGAAGTGATACCAACTACAAACGTTCTAGTTTCGGCAATTATGAATCATTTTTCTTCATTTTGAAAATACGACACAAATCAAGTCTTCTGATGAAGGCGCGGAATTTGTTATCATATGTTTTTTGTAAAAATTGTGATGTCAAATGAGCTTTATGGAACAATGTCGAATACTGTTGGAATGGCAAGAGAGGTTGGAACAATAAAAAACTGTGTTTGTACACTTTCTTGCTAATTTTAATGCTCTCATCAGCGATTTATTCACCACTCTACTGAATTATTCAGATGTAGAATTGAACAATAATTGATTCAATATTTTCCATTCCGAAGTCTTAATTTATAGTTGTTTTCAATACTGTACGATTTGAGAATATGATCTAAATTCTGAATATAACATCACTTCTAACCAGATACAAATATTTAATCATTTCAAATGAAAATGACCATTTAAATATAGCAAAAATGGTTATTATATGAAATTTTCTACATGGCATATTTTCAATACATGACATGTATTTAGTATTATGTACTATATAGAATTATTTGAGAATTTTGATGACAATATCCGGTTTTCAATTTTACAACAGTATTTTACAAAATTTGAAATACGAATATTTTTATCTGAAAAACTCTTAAAAACAGATTATACTCGTATGTATATTATATTTCTAGTTCAATATGGTTGAACATACGAGTACTATATGAATATTTGTTTACAATAAGTAGCTTACGTACAATTATATTCTAAAAATTACAAATTCATGAGCTGACAAACATACGGATTATGGGTATTATAATAATAACAATAATAATAGTAAAATAGGTATATACGAAGTGTACCAGTGTTCCCACAAAATGCATTTACAACAAATTTAATAGTGTTCCAAAATTAATAAAATTCTCGTATTTATTATGTGGGAACTAAATGAATATAACATATATAAGTATATAGATTTATCCCAGAATAACCAATACAAATTGAGTGAAATATAGAGGAATCGTAATACTGCAAACTGCACTATACTAAATTCAACGATTTTAACAGATGGTATTTACATATAAATATCTTCAAATTGTACACATGAATTAGAACCGAATTAATGTTAAACATTACATTAAGTAATTTTGTGCTTATCCATTTTGCCGATTACTTATAATGTTTTCTAACAAACAAGTTTAAATCCTGTATCGAGATCTGACCGTAGTGCCTTAATAGAAACTGAGTAAAAAGAAAAAGTAAAAACAGATACAATACAAACAATCGTATATATAGTGTCAGAGGTAAGGACCAATAAATGCAATCTGGTATATTGATTTACAATTGCATTACATATTCGAGCAGAATATATGCGTATACATAAAATAAACTATCTTAATGATATATGGTGAATTTGGTGGCCTACTTATATACATTCAGCCTAACTCTGAACAGATATTCATTATTCACAACAATGACCATCATATATGTACTCACACATTGAAAATAAGAGCTTCGTCAGGAATGGATATGAATTCCACAGGCTTACATTCGTAAAGTGTGGGATTCAAATCATCAGAAGACCCTAATGTAGTCATCATCCATGCAAAAGGTGGTCATATTAAACTGTAAGATGTATTTTTTTAATGAAATTTAATGTTTTTTCAAGATTGTTGAAAAATATTAAATAACAAATTAAATACTCTACTATGATGAACGGATTACATAACACTAACTTAATATACGTACGAGTAACATACATTTTATAACTTTTTTTTTTTTTATTTAATCCATTCATTCTGAACTTTATCTTCTAATTTTAATACATGAAGTCATAAAATTTTGTATAGATTTGAGTACACAAATCAATGTGACAACAAATAATAAAATATATGTGTGACCTACATATATATTTTCCAATTGACTATTGCCATAGCCCTTTTCTCGTTAATATACTCTCGTAAATGAATATTTATATTATCTATCTGTGTATAATAAAATCAAAATGATGTTTACATAATTATGCTTATTATTTGATTACCATAACGACAAATGTATAATTTCCCTTAATTTTTGCCCATTATTTTATTGACAACTCAAACAAAGATCATGATTTTCTTTATGACGCAAACGGAAATGATATCGGAAAATTGATGGTTTTTCTTATTATGTCAATTGATATAATATTATAAGTTGTAGTAGCAAGGGAATTTTTTTTTTTTTTATTGAAAATTATATGACACAGATACGTTTTTATATGCGAAAATAATATTAAATTTAATAATTCATTACAAATTTATTTTTTGTCATCAATGAAACATAATTTATTTCATGGATTTGCACTTAATTTTAATTTGAAAAGCAATTAACTATTTGTAAATGTACGAGTAATCGTATACTGTAATATAACATAAATATAGACCATATTGGCAGTAAAATATAAAGCTAAATCCCGATAAATAATTTAGAGAACGCAATTAAAGAAATAAACATATGTGATTTTATAGGAAAAATATTGCATATTAAGCGGCATATATAAAGAAAGATAGTGTTTCTAAATAGTTAAGTGGCAAGTTTCAAAGTTCAAATAAGATATAATATGATACTTTCAATGACCTTAATTTGATAATCTTGCCAAATGTTACCAGCTTTTTCATTACTTAGATTACACGTTTTTTATCAATTTTATCTATAGAATATAGATATTATCTTTTAGCTAATGACTATTGTCTTTTAGCTAATTGCTATGAGCTAATGGCTATGAGGTAATAGATACAAACTATTAGCTTATAGCTATTATTTTATAGCTATTATCTTATAGCTATTAACTATTAGCTTGTATCTATTACCTAAAAGCTATTAGCTCATAGCCTAAACATTATCTTTTAGCTAATGGGTATTGGCTTTTAGCTAATTGCTATTAGCTTTTAGCTAATGCCTAATGGCTATTAGCTTATAGCTATTAGTTTTTAGTTATTAGCTAATGTCTATTAGCTTTTATGTAATAAAATATGTGTTTTAATGATAACAGAGTTTAAATCAAATCAAAGACTTGATAAATTTACTGCTTACAGTACCAATAAATTACCAGAAACTTTTGGTGCCGTAATTAAAAGCAATATAAAGCTCTTAGTACCCTTGCAGATAAACAATATAAAGAACTGGCATACAACAGACAACCAAGTTATCGATCTCAATTTTATCTGAAAGTCATTCAAACACATATTGAGTGCAATCAATTTGTTTAAGTTAAAATTACGATGGAGGGAAATTGTAAATAGTTTGAGGACAACAATTCTACAAACCCACAGCGTGTATGATTACCAACACAAATTATAGAATAAAAAATGTAACTCACAATTTCCATAAAACAATTGCCAATTTATTATACTTATTTTAATGACCAACAAACATGAAATTTTTGAATTAACAAAAAAATGATTATATGAAAATATTTTGTCGGTATTTCTTTTAACAACTAAAAAAAATATGTACATATACCTTCTTTTTTTTTTTTTGTTGTTTTATTAGTACATTATTTAAAGTATTAAATCACTTATTTGTTAGATGATAGGTTTTACGATCAGCAATTTTATTAGTAACATTACAGAATGGAAATAACAAACTGAACAAGTAAATTAAAAACCCCAACCATAAGAACAAACCATTTGTGCTACTGAACAACAATCAAATTTTATGTAAAACCACAAAATTAATAAAATTTTATAGTTTTTCAATTTTTATCGATTAATTAACAATAACAAAAGGAAAATATAAAAAAAAAGAGAAAAATAAAACAACTAAACAATAAACATGAGAAATCCCTTTTGCATATGAAAATAATGAAGAAGACAAGACGTGTGTAATGAATAAATGTTCTTTTTTTTTCCATTAAATGTTGATTTCCGGCAAGTAATAAAAATTGTATTTTCAATTTTATGACTGACTGCGGTCTTTGCTGTATATCTACTGCAATTATTTACTATTATAGTAATATTATTAGTATAAAGTACGTATAATTATTCAATAATAACAAAAAGAAGAACATACTTCCATTTAATATTCACCAACGTGTCTTCATTTCTATTCTTTAATTTATTTTAATTACATATTTTGTGGCGAGACAGTAATGTAATAAAATTAATTATATTAACCATTGTATGCTGGTTATATGTTATTGTAAAAAAATTTGAATCCGTTAAAGGACTAAAAAAAAAAAGGCGATCATCACTTGTCTATATACTCTTATATATCAATCAATATAATTTATAGTTAATTAATTGTGTACTTAAAGACATTATGTCAAATAAATTTACAAATTTTAGTGCATTTCATGTTAAATAATATTACGCATTAATGAAAAATGCAATTTATATATTGATATATTTTATACGATCAAAAGAAATAAAGAAAACTATAAATCAGATATAGTGCCCCGATAAAATAAAAGAAATTGAATGTTTGTTTCTGTACATAAGTACCCATCAGTATCATCTTGTCGATAAATACGATAGGTATACAAATTCTAAACCTCAATCACATGTCAAGAATTAACATATACTAAAGCTCTAGCTACCGGTGACAACTTATGATTTGTAACAATTATGTACATTAAAATCAAATTTCAAGATATTAAAAAGAACTTAAATATTGATCCTATTATGTATATAAGTCATCAGGTAATTTAATCTAATTAGAATGCAAATGAATATAAAATTACAAATTAAAATCCTATTTAGAAACAAATTAACACATTTACAATCATCAATAAAAATATAATATTATTATATTTTTAGTGAGAATAGGACATCGTTTTGTAAATGAAGGATATAACTAATTCACAAAATAGTATTAGGCATTACAATGAATTGTATAAGAATTTCGGACTTTCATAACAGATTGGTACAATCGAAATGTCATAATTAGAATTATCTGCGATCAAAATTTTGTTCCATTGTCCCTTGAATATAATAACTACGACAAAACAATTCTATTTTATCATATAGCAAACAAGAATAACATATGCCTTAAATAGTCAAATATTATGAACATCATTTGATTTCTGAATAGAGAACAGAAGAAAAAAAATAATTTAGAATTTAATACGAACACTAAACAATTGTGTCTATCACAAATTAGATGTACTTACTAAAATCGTCAATTCTTTAGATTATACATACAATTACTCATCAACTCAAAAGTGTGTTATATATTTCTTTTTGATAGCAATTTTGTTTGTTAAAATTCACAACTTTTCAATTTATTTATACAATTTTCCTACAATAAAAGGTAATAAAAGATTATTTTGTGTATAAAACATTACCGTTTTGTAAACGAATATAAAATCCACAGTAATGATGATTTATTGAAAGACAACAGTATTTGGGGATTGTAATAAAACAAATAGCTAATAAATATTAAAAAGATGATCCATAAAAAAAAGTTCTACATAAATGAGGTGCAAACAAACGTTAAATAAAGCATTATGAAGCAGAATATTGAAAAAAAAATTGGATATTTTGCATTCTAAACAGAACTATCTAAAAACAGACGCCAAACAACTATACAAAATGGCGACAGCATTTTTTCATTGTGCAGCTTTAGAAACAATTATACATTGTGCAATTGAAAATCCTGCTAAAAAATCGGGTTCATGAAAATTAAAGAAAATATATTCCAGGCAAAGAGCACATAAATTTATTTTAAAATTGTGCAGGAAAATTTACATTAGAATTTTGAAACAAAAGGACGCCCACTTTATTTTCCTCACAAAAAATAAAAATTGAAATATAAAAATCATTAAAAAAAAAAAACAAAGGGACTTACTACACAAATATTATGAATTCCATAAATTCTCTGCAATATTATAAACATAAAACTACATTAATTTATTAAATTAAATAATAAAACACTTATTTATTTAATATTAAAATAAAAGCAAAATGAAAGAACATTTTTTTAGAAACCACGCACTACGACTCTGACGCCTTTATTGAAGAAAAAAACAAGAACAAATGTATGCGGTTCTTTAAAATTAGTAAACCGCAAGTTAAAAACTCATTAATGAACG
Source organism: Penthetria funebris (assembly GCA_027564355.1). Classification (NCBI taxonomy): domain Eukaryota; kingdom Metazoa; phylum Arthropoda; class Insecta; order Diptera; family Pleciidae; genus Penthetria; species Penthetria funebris. The sequence goes on along the minus strand of JANSTX010025434.1, from coordinate 13,280 downwards.
GCCTTCAATTCGCCTGACAAATGAATATTATATTTACACATGCGTTAAATCCTCGATTAATTTGCAAATTTGACAGATCATTGTATTCATTATTTTTTCTATTTTGTTGTTTAAAAAATTGTGTATTATTGTTTTATTGTTGGATAAATAAATAATAATAATAATAATAGTAATAAATGTATGCAACACGTATTACCGTAAAATTTTAATAATTACAAACACTTGTTGCTTATTAACATTATATTTTAATGGAATTAACTTTAAACAGAATTATTTACATATTTTGAATTTACCTTATCCGACACTTGTATTAATTATACAATTTCTTTATTATTCATCTTAATTTATGTTAACGAATTATTTTAGTGACAAAAGTGACTAAACTGTTGTTTTATATTGTGCAATTTACTCATATTTAAATATACTGTAAATGAACAACTAAAAATTGATTAATGGATTAGGTATGTTATATTCAAATGCCGTACTGATGTTTACACATTTTAATGAAGTGACCGCCTAAGATTTAAATATCAATCAAGTATCTCATCAACAAATTAGATAGTTAAGAATTAATCCAAAATTCTAATGCATTATTTACATAGCAAACAGCAGCCACATAAGATTATTTCGAGTTATGTAAAAATCAAAATATTACAAGCAAATTAACACCATCATAATGTCACACCATTTATTGACTACATTTAAAACAAAAGATTTGTTCTGATAATTACTGTCAAGTGTTATTGTAAATAATAATTAAATATATTAGTATTTGTATGAGAGACGCTAATGCAAAAATTGGCTCGAACAATATGAATTGGAAATTTGTAATGAGTGTGAACGCATTGGTTGATAGGAACCAGAATGGTGAGTTTTTCGCAGATATGTGCAACAATTTAAATATTTTGATTGACGGTACAATATCCAATGACAAAACAATCTACAAGTTAAATTAAATAAACTAAATAACAATTAGCATGAAGCGGAGAAATCAAATATATATTGGCGGTCTAAGACTGCGATATGAAGCATATTGATATTTTTCAACTGCAAAACTATAATATCAAAACAACAATTTATCAGATCATTTGATGACTACCAAATTGTTACATTATAATGCTCGAAAAGATTAGAATACATTTCAGTCATAAAATATAACACTAAAAGGACTAAGGATTATAGTAAATATAATTTGTTGACTGCTTGATATATATTCAGTTTACACATAAATTTACTGAATGTATTTTCCACAAAATGTAAAATCTTTCTTTAAAAATACACTAGTAGAAAGGGTAACAATTATTAATAATAGAACACCATCTACTAAAGTACTACCGTTTAGAATCAATATACCAATTTCAGTAGGAATTAGCAAATGTGATAGTTTAAGTTTAACATTCATCATTTTGCTAATGAGTGAAATAACGCATTGAAACAAAATCAATTGAAATAGATTACAAGATGATGCTCATTTAAACAGGCATTGACAAAAACTAAAAATATGTTAATATTTACAAGATACTACTTTCAGTTAGTTCATCATGCCAATAAAATTACTGCAATAACAGTATGTATCCGGATATATTTAGATAAAAATAAATTCCTGTTTAAAGGAAACAAGTTGCGAATATTCAAACTGAATTTGTGATTTTCAAACGATATTCATTATTAGTAAACGAAGCAAATGACATTTTGTTGAGGAGCAAGGTTGAAATGATGACGAAATATTATCTCGATCTTTGATCATGATGTATAAGATGTTATAATTTGCCAGTTCTAATATGTAAGCAATACCAAATGCCAACCAAAACAACTATAAATTGAGATTTTCGAATGAAAAATATAGAATCAATTACACTATATCTGAAAAATTCAGACCAGTATTGTTGTCACATAGCTACCCATATAGTTTTTGTTTGGGGGATATTTCATTTCAACGTGGCATACACCTTCTTTTAAGTATTGATCATACAAAATTTACATAAATTGTAATCGTTTCATCGACGGCACAGCGGGAATGTAAATATAGGTTAAGCCACATCTGAATATGTAGTCTGCGACTTAATTCACCACCTGAATATATCGCACGTTTACATATAAAAATGTTATGATATCATTAATTCTTTTTTGTTGTGTGGTATAAAATATGTGTAAATACAAAAAATTCTCTCATGAACTTTAATAATAATAATAATAATAACAATGTTTTAAATTCTTCTACAAAAATAGTAACATATTTTTTTATGCAAAATATAAAAAAAAAAAAATCACATTAATATGGGGTGCTCTTTTGCATTGTTATAAATATCCAAAAATATATAAAATATTGTCCGTTTCAATTGCACTTTCCAATCAATAGTTGCGATCCTTAGTCCTCATCAACAATTCAAAAAAAAAAAAAAGGATACCTGAATATTTCATTCAATTTGGTACAATTCATGTTCAGCATGGATGATGATCCATTGTTATCACTTTAATGTTTTATATTAATATGACACTACACAATATATAAAAAAAAAATGTATCTTTTTCCCTGTATTTTACAGCTGCCTGAATTTTTTTATTTCCTTTTTTTCTGTGATTAGGGATATATCTTTTAGTTCTTTTGTAAACGATATCCAATTTTTATTTCAATAACATTTTCTTTTTTGTGTGTTACTGATGATTGTCACCGAAAACATCGACATATCTAATTTATATTTATTTTATCGGGTTGACATAATGCCTAATTATATTAATTAAAAATAATTCCATATTATATATTAGTTTATACATTTATTTATTTTGGGACTTTAATTGACAAAAAAAGGATATATTTTTCATATCAAAAAAAAGGTCTACATACAAACAAAAAAAAAAAAAAAAAAACGGAGGATACCCAATCTATACAGAAGATACTTTAAATGAAATATTTTTGAAACGATAATTTTAATCGATACATTTTAGATATATGGTTTTCGGGAGGAACGAACAAAAAAAAGGGCGCTATGGGTACCATTATCAAGAAAGCGTCAAACAATGGAAACGTGTCAGTAATGACCGTGACCAAATGATATTAATTTATAACTTTCATATGCAGATAAAGAATTATGTTTTATATATATAAAATATATTTTTGCAACATTATAATAATAAAGAGTATATGTACTCATTCGTATATATTATATCACCCTCACGTCTATGTTAATTGGATAGCATTGTTCAGAAAATATATATATTTCTGCTCTTATGTAAATGTATCGTGTTGGTACTTGTGGTGACAATTTTTCAGTCTCAAATTTCAAAAAGATAATTCTAATGTTGCATTTGTACATATAGCACACAACAAAAAAAAATTGTATAAAGGAAAAACCCCAAACGATACTCTACAAAAGTAATGTTAAAAGTGTGCCTACAGATAATTATTAAGATGTCATTGAGATTAGTAATCCTTTATTAAAATTTTATTAAACACAAATGTATGATGTAGTAGGGCTTTAAATTTAAGTCATTTATTTGCTTTTTTTGTTATGCAATTTTATATAAGAAGATGTATTCAAATAGAAATAAGTGAAAAAGAATTAAAAATATGTTCAATATAATAAAGTTAGGATAATTTATAATATTCCGTTTTTATCAATTCTGAATAGCACTATCATAAAATTTTTTGATGACAATGAAAATAAATTGCCAGAGGCTACGCAATATTTTTTAATATATTTACATTTACATTTAGTCTATAGAATACGTAAAGTTTAATATTGTATTTTTATAAAATATAAGTTTTAAAATTGTAAAACATTATACAACAGAAATTATTGTAGCGTTCGAATTATAATTATTAGTGTTAAATTATATAAATATTGTACTACACTCAATTGTCGATATTTTTTAAATTAAAGCATCCAATAGTTATCGAAGGTAATCATTAAAATAGATTCAATACAATTTTCTTATTCGAAATCGGTAAAGAAAAACAGTAGTATGTTAAAATTAAATAACAACAAAACTAATTTGTATACATTTTACTGTATAAGAAGACCGACAGTAATCTTTCAAAAGTAAAATAAAAATATTCACGAAAGAATAGAAAAATATATACTATTTCTCTTGGTTTATAAATGGTAGATCTCTCATAATCTATTCTATAGAAAGTGTACTTTTCTAAAGATCTAGTAGACTAGTAATCGTAGTTCCCTTATCTACGTACGTATACCCCAATAGTTCTTACACATACTTCCTCAAATTCAAAAATATGAGAAGAAGTTACCGTGCTTTCCATTCAGTCAATATATATGCTTATCCCAGTATACACCTGTGTACCCTGTACGTCTAACATTGTTGATATTGGTTTTGTATATATAGACATAATATCATCTACTTGATAAAATTAAGAATATATTCACCATATACAATGTTTCGGAATTGTTAATGTTCATTACACAATTGCCTCTTACGCCCATTCAATTTTATCCAATGATGCTAAAATAATTGATTTCAGTCTAATATGTCCATGATAATTAAATACCCTTATAATTTTAATTTTCCCCTTAATTGTGATTAACAAACAACAAAACACAATAAATCAGTTATTTTAAGTAAGTCAAACAATACCATTGCACATCCTTAAAACAAATAATATTTTTAAATTATTACGACTATTATTTTTATCTTTTTTCAGAAATCTTCTATCTTTATATTTACATAATATTATGCACACACAATCGATAGTAATCTTTTCTACATTATCTAAATGAGAAAATATTGCTAATCTTTGAAAAAATTTTGAATAAAATAGGGGTTAATCAATACCCTTCGTAGAAATGATATTTTAAGTTTGAATGTGCGTGACATTACTATTGAAAAAAATATACTACTGTGATTTTGAAATAAAATTAAATAAAAATATCATGTCTTACAACATCAAAGCCTATATTTATATATATACAGTTAGTTACCCATAGTATTTTTAATATTATATAGAAAATATAAATTGCAAAAGGGATTCGCAAAAAAAAAAAAAATAATAAAAATTGTACTACTAAATAAAATGGAATATAAGGGAAAAAATAGGGTATTAGGTTTGTCCTTAATATTATAATAACTAATAAAATCAATACAATATTAGGGAAAAACAAATACATAAAAGTAAACAGCTGATGATATGCTGGACGCATTTTATGTGGGACCCTCGATTACCCACTCTCATAAATAAAAAAATCTATATAAAAATTATGATTTGCAAAATCATTTTTTGAAATAATTGTCAATGAAAAATATGCTGGACAAAAAATTACCAAAAATAAAAATATGATTACCCTTCCTTGCTCACTTCTTTCATATATTAAACTTTTCGACAAAAAAAAAACAATTTACTAAATTAAATGTCGAACGTAATTATTGAACAATCAATCAATAAATTTAAATCCTGCTGCACAACAAACACAAAAAAAAAAAAAAAAAAAAAAATTGAAATAAAAACTCTGTGACAAAAATAATATAGGGGTTCCTCTTTTTAAAATCTAAACAAATTTATTTTAC
>JANSTX010025423.1:0-15206 GCA_027564355.1 Penthetria funebris | reverse complement strand
ATATTTATATTGTTGATATTTAAATATCTTCAAATAACGATTCTAGGACTTAGTTGTAAAATAGTAATCAATTTGAAAACGTTTAGTCGTATAAAGTGGTGTTTATACTTAATAATATTAATATGAATGAAATTTCAAAGACTATTATAAATGATGCAATTGAAATTAAAGAGTGTGCTGAATTGGGTAGATATGTTGTGGCTTCAGAAAATATAACAGCTGGTTCAATTCTCTTTGAAGAAAATCCATTTGTTATTGGTCCAAAACCTAATACGTATCCGATTTGTTTAGAATGTTACTGTCCAGTAGATGGTAGTATATCTGGACCAAAATGTTCAAAATGTGGATGGCCATTATGTGAAAATTGTAATGAACTAAAATATCATTGTGAAGAATGTGAAATATTTTCTCGAAACAAAGTAAAATTTCAAAATGTTGTTAGTTCTGTTGATATTTGTATGCAATTGGATTGCATAACTCCTTTAAGGTGAGTATATATATATATATATATATATATATATATATCATTATTGATAAAACACAATTTTACTTCTTATGTTAAAATTATCTTGTATTGTAATCTTATGTAATTGTATAATATTTTCTGATTTATGTCTTATGGTATGAATGGAACTGATATATTATGTTTGTTTAATTTAGTTAACGTGTTCACCTAAAAAAAATATGTTCCAAAATAATCGGATATTATCTGAATAATTATATGTAAAGGTGTCTGCAAATGTGTATAAATAACTATTTTTCTTTCAAATGAACATTAACATTATGTACTTCCTATATTTTGTTTTATTTTCATTCATGTAAGAAACTTAATCATATCGCACATATGTTGACTGAGCCTTGGCAAAATATCAATGTGAATGCATATACCTGTACTCGTATATATTCAGATTTTGTGTTTATAAATATAAATTATAATAATTCATAACAAATACTCATCTAGAATGATATCCGTGTTGCTGGTTATATAAGAAAAACCTTTACTGTATATATAATGTGCGTTGACATAATATAAACCAATCGATTATATCGGGAAATCACATATTAAATCACCTGATTGTAATATAAGTTTAAAATAAATTTAGCATCTCATAGTACAAGAATGGCTATGATTGGTGACATTATAGAATTCAGATAAATTCGACGTCGTGATCATCTCTTTATCGAAAATATATATTATTAGATCTATATGGTATTCATCATAATCAATGGGCAATCTTCGAATTTGTATAATTTTAAGTTATAGCAGATCTAATGATGGGTATTCATTTTGTCGATATGTCCAATTGCTGAACCCGCCTACACGCATATTAAATTTTAAAGCACATACAAAAGTGATTTGTTGCAAGTTTTACAATTAGCAACATTATATATTATGGGATTACGCTTTAATATTATCATCTTACTTTTGTAATATTCTATATAATAAAACTTTTAATATTGTTTTCAGACTTCTACTCCAAAAAGAGAAAAAACCTGAACAGTGGGATAAAGAAATATCTCTTATGGAATATCATAATAGTGAACGTCGAAATAAACCAATATGGCTTGCAGATAAAAATAATGTCGTAAATTACTTACATAGTCAATGTAAATTAAAAGAACGATTCACTGAAGATGAGATCCAACAAGCTTGTGGAATTCTTGAAGTAAATTCTTTTGAATGTAGAACATTAGCGGGTTATACAGCAAGATGTATATTTCCCAAAACATCATTAATGTCTCATTCATGTATACCAAATACAGCACATGTTATATTGGCCAGTGAAAATTTTAAGTAATATAAAATGTTTACATTTCTTTTTCTCATGCAAATTATGATTTCGTTTACATATATTTTTGTAGAATTAAGGTTCGTGCTAGTATTGATATTCCAAAAAATGAACTTTTATATGCATCATATACATACATTTTATCGGGTACAAATGTTCGACAAGAGCATCTAAAATTAGGAAAATTCTTTACTTGCAAGTGTAAAAGATGTATTGATCCTACTGAATTGAATACACATTTTAGTTCATTTAAATGTAATAAATGTGATCCTGGTATTATAGTGTCGACTGACTCGTTAAGTAAGTATAATTATTTTATATTACATAATTATACACTAGTATTAATTTGATAATTTTTCATTTGATAAATGTAAAGATGCTGATGCTACCTGGAAATGTTCTAATTGTGAATTTAAAACAACTGGGGGTGCCATCTCAAAAGGTTAGTTTACTTAAACATATATACTACTAGTATGTAAATTATCATGTATTTCTCACATTTTATAGACATATACACATTAATTGGTAACAATTATAACATATAGGTCAACAAAGTGCAACTCGGTTATATTATATACAATCTATCGCTTCACTTTGTAATTTAATCTTAAGTAAATATATAGATATTTCGTCTGTTAGGTATGCATACTAAACATTTGTCCATCATAGATCAGCAGACGTTTTAAATTGTAACTTAATGTATACAGCGAGGAGACACCACTATATGCAGGAGAGTGCATAAGGAGATATCTACTATATGTATTCTGGGTAGCATCACTATCCCATTAGTATACCATGAATATTTTACATCATATACACATTTTATATACGGCACATATATTAAATACATATTGAATTTAAACATTAAAAAATTTAAGGTATATAATAAATACTTATTATTTTATTTTATATAAGCAATTTCTGTCATTCAGCATGAAGTCGATACTGTTCAAGAAATGGATATGGTACCAGAAAAACTTGAAAAATGTGAACAATTATTTAGAAAATACCGAAGCGTTTTACATCCTAGACATTATATACAAACAAATTTAAGACAATGTCTTATTGAAATGTATGGACGTGTAGAGGGCTATGAAATTGCAGAATTGCCTGATATATTACTTGAAAGAAAATTAAATTTATGTGAAGATGTCATGAATGTGTTAAATAAATTTCAACCTGGAAAGACACGATCAAGTATAAAAAAGATTATTATTTATATAAATTTATTTTAATAATTATAGTTAGAAAATATGTATTATTATTTTTTAGGAGCCCTAATATTATATGAAATGCATGCTCCAATAGTATTTATGGCCAAAACAGCTTATGCGGCTGGTGTACTTTCAGGTGTACCTTTACGAAATCAATTGGAAAAGGCTGCAAAGTGCCTAGAAGAATGTATTGCTATTTTAGAATGGGAAGATAGTAAAAGTGTTGAGGGAATGTTAGTAAATATTAGTATGAAAGCGCTAGAACAAATAAGAGGCAGTATTAAAACAATTACTGAGGAATAATATATATTCTATATATATATACCTATATAATATATATATATATATATATATATATTCTATATGTTGTATTGTATTAATTAAATGGGGCAATAAATAGAATAATTGAAATAGATACATAAATTATATATTTTGCAGTTGTTCATTCATCTTAAAACTTTGGCGACATTACGATGTTAATTTGCTGTTTCTAATATGCATATGTCGCATCAATCGTAATTATACAGTTACTCATTCCATACATTGGAATATTTTAGTAGAGTTCTGCAATAATTCTCAGCTACCTAGTTTATTGTTGAGATGTTTTTTCAACTTGTCGACATTAACACACTTGACGACATTGACACATTAACAGGTTTTTAGTCTCGATCGTCGCCATTCATCCTTATATCATTACCTCGATCTTTACTCCACGCGCAAGCATAGGGTAACAACGAACAACTATCATTGTTCACGATATATCTGACGAACACCTATCCCCTTTCAATACTGGTAAGTCTTCTTAAATCTTAATGACGGTTCGTCGCTACATTGTTTTATGCTGAAAGTCGTCATTGTCTTTCCATCCGATCAGAAGCCATTATTTTACGTTTCTTGTGCAATAAAGTTTTTCAGAAGCGCGAGATGCAAACACTCAGCTGTCGTCTAGGTTGGTGCAGTTGGATATTAATATCTTATTGGGCATTTAACCGTACCATTTTGCCACTAGTGCTAACCGTGTTTGTTTAGATGTTAGTATCAAACTATATACGTTCACGATGAATGACACGTAGAGGTATTACTGGACATTGGCCAGATTTCTGTAATTGATTCTAACTCATACCTCCAATATCGCAATTACTAACATAAATCCGGTGTGACACCATACTTGTGAAGCTAAAAGATGAGTTGAATAACTTTGATGATAGTTGGCCACTCCAATCGTCATCAGTAAAGTTGATATTATATAAATATTTACATTCTAAATTCGATATCTATTTTATTCTATACTATTTTGTTTAGAAGAACTTATTGTTAATGAAAACGATGGGCAATGACATTAATTTTTCGTGCCTTTATTACACAAACGTGCAAATTGATGTACTGTTAGTTGAAATTGGCTGGCTATGATTGCTTTTTTTCTGTTATTATTGTTAATTATTTTTTTTGTTAAAAATGTATAAATTGGATAAAATACTTTTAAAATTTAAATTTAAAAAAATATATGTATTGTGAACTAAGCATACGTAAATATTATTTTGATCTATTCGTAAAAGTATTCTTCCTACTGACGACAGTGACATCTTTTCACGTGGTTCTTTTATCGACCTTGTCAACTTGATAGATTCGTTTGGTCTTTTCATTTCCGTTTTTAAAGTTGACAGAAGTACATTACTTGTTTTAACGTAAGTTATTTATTTATTAACTATATATTTAAAGACTAAAATAATATAAAATTGTTTTATTAACATGCTTTAATTATTTACAATAATAATTTCATTAACTTAAATATAAATTATTGTTTATAGTTTAATGAATTTATTTTTCACCGAAAGCCGCATTGTGTGACCATGAATTTAGTTACTGCGTAAATTTTAATATCTTTTTTTTTTCATATCTTACAATATCGAGTTCTAGTTACTGATTTCCTTATTTATATACATTTTTAATATAATTTATATTTATTACTTGTTTCATGGTATTTTTTTTCAATTTTCATATCTAAAAAAAATTCAACATAACCCTAATTAATATAGTGTGCTTAAAACATGTATATAAATAAATAAAATGTCGGACCTCCTCCGCTAACTAATTTTACTAATAGTATATTATTTGATTATATGATTACAGTATTATTAACATGTTTTATCTATGAATAATCACATTTAATGATATAATAATATTCAAACATAGTGTATGGTACTTTTTCATTTTTTTTTGTTTCAATGAAGGAATAAATAAAATTAATACACACGATGCCGTGAGTTCAGTAAGTTCATTCAATCTCAAATGTAGAAATTATATACATAATGGTGTAAAAATATAATTATTAATCTTTTTTTTATGGAATTAAAATTAAATACCTAACCACAATTTCGGTTATTGCCATTTTTTTTTACTGTAAAATATTCCTAATATGAATTATAGTACTATTTTAACAAATAGTATGTCCGTAAAAAATTTCAAGTTTAAAGGCAAACTATATATAAATGTGATTTATATATATTCGGACTACGGAAGCTCTGATATAAATGATCAGTTTTTACTTTTAAACACATTAACAATAAATAACCAGCAACATTAAATTAACTGTCTATTGACATACCCTTTATATTCGTAAAATCATCCTCAACTTGTTAATTATGGCTAAAACAATGTGATTATTTTTTGGCTATAATCAATTTTTTTTCTGTTATACTTTTTTAAAATAAAACTTAGTTCATTATTCTAGAAATTAAAATTCTATATGAGTATAATCATCATCTGTACCTTTATGCGTCGAGGGCACATGGTGCGGCAATACGATGTTAATTTGCTGTTTCAAATAAGCATATAACATCAAATGTAAACTCAAATAACTATAATCGAAATTTGCCAACTGGAAAATTTGAGATCAATCATAATTATCCAGCTATACATTTTAATATTTCAGCTACCTAGTTTGTGGTCGAGTTGCTTTTTCAATGTGTCGACAAATACCACATTAACACCATCTTTTAAGTCTCGATTACAAGCCATTACTGACATATATCGTGATCGACTTACCGGTGACACCGCGTGGTGGTTAAGATTGCTTGAGTAATCTCGATTATAGTAAAAACTCAATTCGTCACCATCATTATTACTTGATAAGATAAAACATTTTGGTAATTGTGCTAATGAAAAATGTGAATATATCTTGTTTTCGGTTTCAGTTTAAATAATATATAAATATAGTAAATGTATCGTTAATTCAACAATATTCTGTTTTAGTATAAAAAACATTTAATGCTTATTGCCAGTTAATATTAAAAAACTTTAATTTTAATTTACTCGTAACAACTTTCTCTCTACTTTATATTAGACATTTTATAAAATATGGTAGCCAAAGGAGCTAAAGCAATGAATACACCGAAAGGTAAACAATCTTTTAACAAAGGTGGTAAAATTCAAAAACAAATAAAAGGTGACACAGATGACACTGCAACATTAAACGCTCTAAAATCTGGTGTTAAAGACATTTTAAAAAAGGAAATTAAACAAATGACTCCTCAGCATAAAAAACAAATTTTGGCAATGGGACAGAAAAATCAAAAAAATACACCAGGAAAAAATAATAAAACACCAATTAAAGGTAAGCAAGATGATGATGATGATGACGATGATGATGACGATGATGACGACGATAGTGCAGAAGAAAATGGAAATGGGGTTACAAAAGGCGAAAGTACAAGCGATGAAGAGGCAGAAGATAGTGACAGTATTGAGGATGGATTATTAAATGTTCCACAGAATGAAGAGAGTAGTGATGAAGATGATAGTGAGGAAAAAATGTCACCAACAACACCACAGAAAAAAGCAAACAATAAACAAATCATTACCCCACAATCTAAATCAAAAGTAACACCTGTAAAACAGACACCAAAACAGGTTGCAGCAAATGACAGTGACGACGATGATGAGGACGATGATGATTCCAGTACAGAAATTGCAGTTGGACAAAATAAAGATAATGAAGAAGATGATGATGATGAAAACGAAGAAGATGATGATGATGATGACGATGATGATGATGATGACGATGACAATGATGAAGCCAAAAAAATGGTAATTGATACATCTAGAACACCGGCTAGTTCTGAAGAAGAATCAGATGCAGATGAAACACCAGTTGTTAAAAAGGGAGCATCAAAAAAAGTGAATAATTTTGATAATAAGAAAAAAGGTAAACAACAACAGAAACGTTATTTTGAAATGACAACTGAAAATGATGATGACTCTGGCAGTCCAAAGAAAAAGTTTAAAAATGATGGCAAAACAGGTGGAGATGTCACTTGTTTCAATTGTAATGAAACCGGTCATATGTCACGTGAATGTCCTACAAAAAGTGCTGGTGGGCGTGGTGGTAATATGACATGTTTTAATTGCAATAAAACTGGGCATATGTCTCGTGAATGTCCAACAAAAAAAAGCGGTGGTGGTGGCGGTGGTAATATGACATGTTATAATTGTAATGAAACTGGACACATGTCACGTGAATGCCCGACAAAAAAAAGCGGTGGTGGCGGCGGTGGTAATATGACATGTTATAATTGTAATGAAACTGGACATATGTCACGTGAATGTCCAACAAAAAAAAGTGGTGGTGGCGGTGGTGCTAATATGACCTGTTATAATTGTAATGAAACTGGACATATGTCACGTGAATGTCCAACAAAGAAAAGCGGCGGTGGCGGCGATATGTCTTGTTATAATTGCAAAGAAACCGGCCACATATCACGCGATTGTCCATCAAAGAAAAGTCCTGGCGACCGAGCATGTTATAAATGTAATGAAACCGGGCACATATCAAGAGAGTGTCCAAAAGCTGAAGAAGGTAATGAAAGTTATTCATTTGCGGATTGTTTCATTTGTAAAGAAAAGGTATAGTGGTGATTGTTGATCACAATTGCTTATTAATTGTGTTTACATTAATTTGACTAATTTCTTGTTTTTAATATTATATTTTAGGGTCACATTTCTCGACAATGTCCACAGAAAAAAGATGATGATGGTGGTAAATTTGGAGGTAGAAACAGTTTTGGTCGTGGTGGACGCGGTAATGGACGTGGTAGTAGTCGTGGTGGTGGTGGTGGTGATAGACGAGGTGGTGGAAATAAATTTGGTGGCGGAAATAGAGGGCGAGGAGCACGAGGTGGTGGCAGGGGTAAACCAAATTTTGGAAGTAATAATGCAAAAAAACTTGATTAAGTATTTTCTACTATCTAATTTTTTTTTTTGTTGTATTTTTAATAAGTTTAAATCCTTTAAATGAGAACGTTTTTTTTTTATTTGTATTATATTTAATTGAACAAATATAATATTCCATTGCTAAAGATGAAGTTTGTTAGGAGAATACTTATGTATGATGTTTTTTTTTTTATGTATGTTTCATTATGTAATAATCATTTATAATTCAATATAATACATTTTAAGATTTTATTTTAAAAATCGAATTAAAAGATTGTGTTTTATTTTTGAATATTGTCCATCAAACAGAAGTAAGAAAGCACGTTACTTGAAACTGCATAGAATGTATGCAATATCCAATATTGATAACTTATATTATTATCATCATCATCATCATCATCATCACTAGTTAGGTCTGTTCCGAATAGAATCGACGAAAGGTAATCATCGTTAAGCTACTGAATTTGATGGTTGATTCTTTTATTGACCATGTTAATGGTTTTTCTGTCTTGATTATAAAGTTTAAAATTAAAGAATTACGCACAAGTAATTAGCTCAGACAAAATTAACTATTGCCATAAATGAACGTATCTTTTGCTAACGAATGTATTTAAAGCTTGTAGTTCGTTGTCATATAATAAATGATTTGCGTTTGTGAACCGTTGATTCACTTCCTCATCACGATAACAACATTTATACACATTTGAGAGTTTAAGATTGTCTTCATATCTGAATAATTTTAACTTAATCTTTCCAATTATCAATTAATGAGCGCTAAAAATATATAAACACACTTCTGAAATAACTACGAACGTCTAACAGAAAATGTCTCTATCTTTATTATTATTATTATCTTGTGATTGATGGTATATTTGATAGACAGCTATTAGTGTCTATCAAATATACTATCAATCACAAGATAACTGCTGCACACTTCCATAAATGTTCTCCATGTTTAACTATAATAGGCTTCCCACCACGTCTTACAACTAGTCAAACTTTATATTAACTTCACACATGGTAATATTCGATCTCTTGATTTCAACAATACTCATTTTCATCACACGATTATGCCTGCTGCTCCGTTGATGCGCAAATCTGAACAATTGTTAGTCATTTTATAGTACTCTGAATTCTTGCTGTGATTATATGATTTGATATCGAATTCCAGTCGAGAAGACTAAAATTTGCAGAGACAAATTATCAATAAGTAAACCAACTCTATTACTGTACAATCTATGTGACCCGACTTTCTAGAAAACAAAATGTTTTTACGCCGTACATGTAGATCTCACGTAGTCCAAGAACGCGGATGTCAAAACGTATCACATCGCTCTGAAAATGTTTAGTCTTGTTTGAATTGATTTCAGCATTAACACACTATGTATACCATATGGTCCAATGTTAACCTCTTGAACTCGTTATCAAAATTTGTAACGAATTTATTATTAAGTCAACAAATCGTTGCATTTTTTTTACCTATCGTCCTATACCATTACCTTACTTTGGGACATGAACAAATTCACAAGTTTATAGTTTCTCAGTAAAATATCTATGTATCAAGTTTGGCATATCATTGATATCCCTCGCTTTATATGAATTATGATAACACCGAACATGCACAAATAAAAGAAAATTGAATGAAATTAATGCAGTAATATATAAAGCTATTTGATTATCGATTTGTCTATTATGTGATGATACATAAATTATAAAATTAACAATTACATGAAAAAAAAACAGCATTTATTGTAATGAAATATAAATGTAATAATTAATAATTTTCATTTTTATTAAAATACAACGAAATGTATTCTTATTGATGACTAGTGCTATTATCTGTGTGTGTACGTGTCGTGATAAATTTGATAATAATTACTTAATTTTTAATGATTAACTAAAGAAGTATACTGAATCCAAAATATTTCTAAGATCAAAATCACCTCTCTTAGGTATTTTAAGTATCATATTATTTAATTTATGTTTACTTAAATCTCTATCACTTCCATCATTAACAAAATCTCTGAAAAGAGAAAAAAGAAACAAAGAAATTTATAAAAATATTTGCTTAAAAAAACTAAATAAATAAAATATTACCCTGCACTGTAACTATATTTTTCAGCTAAAAATTTCGAAAGATTTTCTAAAATTGGTTGTGAATGTAATGCAACAAATTGTTCACGACAAATGCTATTCATTTCCGGCACAGTACAAGCATGCGTCCAAAAGCAATCATGTACCGATATAAATGTTAAACCATTTTTTTCACAATTTAATGCAGTCAACATCATATGACTGGAATCCAATGAATGGATAAAATTTGGCGGAAATGCATTTTTCTGTTTCATTATATTTGGTTTTTCATATGAATCAATGGAAAATTGTTCGCATATTTTATGTGTTTTTGTTATGGGTCTTTTGTCTAAAAATTTATTATATGGCTGTACAATGGGTAAACCTAATGGTGTTGTCCATTCAACATGTTCAGAACATACACCCGAAATTAGACGGGCACATTCGGTAAACCAATCTTGTATTTCTTTTGTTGATTGAAACATTTCACGTAAACTATCAAATGTTTTTGTTGTCAAATATGTTGATGCTGGCCACACATACTCCTTTGGAAATTCATCAATATCCTTTAATTGTTTTGCAATTTGTAAACGGGCACCATATCTTGTAACACCATAAACTGTTGTCATCACCGTTTGTTTTATGACTTTTCGCTTTATAAAACCATTCAGCTTTTCGGCTATATGAACACCAGCGGCAGCATCTTTTTTACGATTTTCTTCAACTAATGCCGCTATATTACTATAAACATCTTGTGGCACACTGGTTTGCATTAAATTAACACTTTTTGCGCCGGCCGTATCACGACCCAATGCCGCATAATGTTGTAAACCATTACAAGAACCATCTTGATGAATTGGAAAATGACTCATATAATTTATTGGATCTTTACAACGTAAAACATTTAAAATTTCCAAACAACATGCTAACGTTTGCCATGGTTCATCAGATTCAGTCCACCACATTTTACCATTTAATGGATTTTCAGCTGAATCAATAATATCATCCATTATCTGTTCTGCATATAATAAACGTTCACGTACCGATTCACGTTTTTTCAATCCAGTTAAATTTATACAATGCAATTTAAGCCAACTGAAACCATCAATACCTAACGGTTTTGCTTGATTAAATATAAGTAAACTTCTGGCTAAATCTGAACCCAAATGACTTAAATGTGGTGGTATTGGATAGACACGTCCACGAAAATCCATATTATGTGGCAACCAAAATACTTTGTCACGATACTACAAAAATAAATTTAAAAAAAATAAAAAAAATAATAATAATTACATACTCACATTAAATTCATTCACCTAGTATAGTATAAATAATTATTAAATATTCACTTACATGATTTGCCAAAGATAGTCGATACAAAGCATCACACCACAAACTATACATTTCAGCTTGTTTTCGTTTATGAGTCAATTTATCACGATAAGCACTAAATTTTTCTTGTTTCGTTAATTCCTCACCACTTTTTTCCATTGATAATGGTGGCAGTGCATTTGGTGGTTGTGGTACATCTAATTTTTTACTACCACCATCGTTAAATACTTTTAAAATAATATCCAATATATCAGTATTTACTTTCCATGGTATACTACCTAATTGATTTAAGGAATCTAATGCTGGATACATATCTGATAATGGTATATTATTAATACGGTCCAATTGTTGAAAGGCATGATGTGGCAAACGCAATAAATCTGTTCGCGCCAACAAATAACCACCATTATTAATTGTTGTCCATGGCTGTGGTGGACATACCATTGGTACCATATTCGAATCAAATAATAATGTTTCTTGTTGAGATATTTTATATAGTCTAAGGAAAATAAATTTTAATGGACAATTTTTAATATGTGAGTTTTAAAGATTATAAATAATAAAAAAAAAATGTTTTTTTTTGTTAGTAGTAAGTATTTACTTTGATAATACTGGATGTGGTTTTATTTCTTCTTTTATAATTTTTCCATGATTTCTGAATAATGTATAAAATGCGGGTAATAAATTTTTTGTTTTATAATTTGATCGTAATACATTGACATCAATTTTTAAGTCTCTCATTAAAATCTGATATAGAAATCGTCCAACACCGGTTTGAACGACAAATGGCCATGGTCTATCATTAATATCCATACTGACACCAGAATCACGTGTTTGATATACATGTCGCTGCCAACATTGTCGCGGATTATCACTGCCATTACATTTACTCAATGTTTCACAATATAAACTGAAAATTTCATTAGTTTTTTCTAAAATTCCATTACGTTTTTTCTGTTCCAATAAATATCTAAAAAAACAAATATATGAATTAATTAATTTTATAATTAAATTTATATATATTCATGTGAATAACGTTCATATTATGTATTTTTTTTTTTTTATTGAAATATGATAATTATTATAAAAAATATACTGAGATGAGTCGACAATAAATTTCAGAGAAGTGTATGATTACATTTATTTACTAGTATATTGATCTCAACTATTAGAAATTATTTATATTTACCTTGATTGAACTTTTGAACCTAAACCTCTATATAATTGACCAATTGTTGGACTAAACATTTCTGAACCTTCTGCCAATATTCTTATTTCTTTTATTAAAATGTCTGCATAATGTCCAATATCAAGTGCTCTTAAATATGGATATATATTTATAGAGCGATCTGCTTTTGATTGTAGTTGCGATCGTATTGAACTTAAGTCACGATTAATACCAGCACAAATTTGTGTATGCCACAATTCTTCTAATTCCTTTACTCTTTGACGCTAAACATAGTATATGTTATTTCAATTGAAAAAAAATTAAATTATATATAATTTACATATTGAATAACATTTTCATCTGCATTTGAAATATTTTGAACAGTTTTAATTTTTACATAACCATCTAATTCAATACTTAATTGTTCATTAGCTATTGTTTCTAATTCATTTAATGTAAAACCTTTTTTAGCATCCATTATTTCACTGCCAGGTATATTTGAATTCTTCAAATTAATTATGAAAAGAAATTTATTAAAAGCAACAAAAAAAAAAAAAGATAAAATAATTATAAAACAAAAATATAAACTATACAACCATACATTTTCATATTTCATTTCAATTGGAAAAACATGAGCATTTAATGAATCTAATAATTTATTTGAATATAATAAATTTGGAGGTGTATAAATTGATATAAAATTAGGTTCAATTCGTCTGATTGCATCTAAAACAATTTCTCGTTGATCAACTAAAAATTTACTTTTATCCATTATATCATTCAATGTGATGTTCTATAAAAAAAACAAAAAACAATATCTTAATAAAACATAATAGCTCAATAATTGTCTGATTAATTTTCATTACTGAATTTTCTGCCTCAATTCTATACGAATTTAATATTTTAATATTTTCTGCACTATTTTGAAATCTACCTAAACATTCAAAAACTGATGCAAATGTTTGTGGTTCAAATTCAATTTTGTCTTCTTTTATCGATGCCAAAATTTCTTTGATCTTACAAAAATTTCCCTTCTCTGCATAGCCAGACAATAAAATATTATATAATTTAATATTGCATATATTCAATGCATCTTGTGAATGTTTATGTTTTGATCGATAATAATGTAGAACTCCAAATGCTCTATTTGTCATTCCTTTATTTATACACACTTCTAAATAGGACATTAAACATGTTGTCAATGCTTTTTGTCTTGCCAACTTTTCGAGTTCCAAATTTTTATGAATTTTAGATTTAAAAATTCTATTCAATAAATAAGAAAATTTTATTTTATTAATAATGAAGAGTAATAGTTCTATTAATCATATGATTTATTATTAGAATATTTTTAATTATTTTGTAACCGTAATCATAATACTTATAATTAATAAGTTATATTGTATATAGTGGAAAAATGTATTAAAATATCTTTTTATTTGCAGAAATTATATGTAAACAAAAGATTGAACAGATATTTGTAATGTAAATTTTTAATTATCTAAAGTCCAAGGGATATAAGAATTTTTGCAGGATGTAAACAAAAATCAATATCCAAAAGGTAAGTACGATTATTAGTATATTTTTCTATTATTAAAGAACTTGAAATTATCTACTAATAGTTGTACATATTACAAATACCACTGTTTGTCTATTTATTCACATGTGAACCAACAAAATATGAACAATTAAATAGTAACAAAAAGTCGTACCCTTTAACTTTCAGAGCTTTAGTTGTCCCTTTTCTTTTCTTTGGAGTATTTTGTTCAATTTCAATTGCTTCTAAGTGTTCTTCAAAAGGTCCATCTTCTAAAAATGTGGACTGAATGCTACTGCTAGTATTTGGACTATAAATAATTAAAATACAATAAATAATTGAAAAAGAAAACAAATATATATATATATATATATATATACATTAAATCAACTGTTTCTTCAAAATTTAAATCACTGAGTTCAGTCATTTCATGCATTTCTTTAAATATTTTATAACTTTCCATTATCATACGTAATTGATCCGATTCTTTATTTATTTGCATTGCATCATTTTTTATAAAAATTACTGGTGGTTCTTCAGTTAATTTCATATCATTAATTTCAACATCTTCTAATCTATTTTCTATAGAATTTATAGGTTCTAGCACTGTATTTTCATTTATAAATTCAGACAATTTTTTCGATTTTAATTTTTGCACAGATGCTTTCGTTTGTAAATAAGAACCATTATTAACTACATTGAAGGAATAACAAAAACATTTATTTCTGAACAAATTTGAATATATTTTAGAATATACCTTGAAGAAGCTCAATAAATTTCTTCTTTTTACTGCGTTTCTTTTTATATAAACGTAAAAGTTCTGCTGTATTTGGTGTTGTTGATAAATTACGAACTGTAGACTTTTTATTGCATTCTAAAGAGCAAAC
>JANSTX010025412.1:0-15214 GCA_027564355.1 Penthetria funebris | reverse complement strand
AATATGTACCCAAGTATTCACATATGCACATATAGTATATTATATTCATATACACATATCATACTAAGTTTATCTATATTGTCAGATATGCACAAGTATACAGACTATGTGCAACTAAAATTTGAAAACAGCAACAAATTGAAACTAATATTTGATTCAAGTAGAGAAAACCAAATAAACAAGAGAAACGTATTATGTATTATGCATTGATAGTATATTTGATTGTATTACATTAATTGAATCTGCTTTATATTACATTAATTATATTTTATTTTTAGGCCCTGGGAACAAAGACCCAAAGGTCTATTGTATTTGATTCCGTTCATGTAACGCAAAGAAATAAACATCTCAGAAAAAAAAATTCACAGAAGCGCTTATAATTGAAAAAAAAGTTGATTTGAGCATGTCCGTCCGCCCATCTGTCCATCTGTGCCCAAGATAACTTGAGAATGCTTCGATATATCGCTATGAAATTTTGTACATAATTTTTATCTGATTTGTGAGCCTAAGTTCAATGAGGCAAATTGCAGTACTCCTTCAAGTACCTCCCATACAACCTTTTTACTCCTTTTAGATTAAAATTGGGCGTATTATATATACTGACTTCAAATTTTACATATATAACTTATTATAAATGAAAGAATGTGTGTTGAAGTACCTCCCGTGAATATTGCGCACGATAACTTGATATTAGTTTAAGATATCGCCATGAAATTATGCACGTGACATTTTTATTTGATTTATGAGCCTAAGTTTGAAGATGAGGAAAATTACTCCTTCATATACATCCAACACAAATTGATAGATTAAATTGGGTGTATAATATCAAAGAACAATATAATTATATTATATATAATTATATTGTTCTTTGGTATTATATACCTCCATTTTTAGGCACTGGTAACAAAGTTCCAGAGATCGTTCATGTATCGTCTTGAAGGAACAATCGTACAATTAAGATTAAAATTATATGAAAATGTGTACTTGATCAGATAACTTCCTAGTATACCTCACATGTATAATTTTTACTCCTTACTGATTTCACCATGAGATAATATTTACTATACAATATACGAGTATCAAAATCCAATATAATGTATACAAATTCTTATACAAAATTTGATAATATTAAACATTAGAGGTACGTGATGAGACCGATGGTGTTGACTTTCCGTCAAATTCTGGAAGTGGGTGGGAGTTGTATTTTTTTGAGTAGATTCAAGTACCAATCAATATGCTGAGTAGAAAGCAAAGTCATCATTCAAATAGAGTGGATTCTAGTGGTGTGTATTTATTTACGAGATTCTTGCATTGAATGAATGGCAATGGCATCTGAGATGTCATTTGCTGTTGAGTTGTAATTATTCGATGTGGCCATGATGAGGCAAATATTGCTGGGTTTGTGAAACATTAGTTGATTTGATTTTACCAAATTGTGTTGAGTGGAGAAGTGGTACATTGTATTCCGGACCCGGTATCAGCAATGGCAACGTAACATTGTCGTTCACAAATGAATTGAAAGTCCATCAGAACAATCTAAGAATTTAACTTATCAGAATGAAATTTTGAATGTTATTTGTGTGGTGATTGCATAGTGTCCTAATGTTGCGATTAATATGCTTATTTGCTTGAGTACAAAATAATGAAAACTAAAATTATTGATGTTGCTGTGTCTGTAGAGGAATGTATATTAAATATACATAATATATATTAAATTTAAAATTAATAAGTATTTTTACTAAAGAATATTAAACCGTTAATCACAGGGTAACTCCTTGAAAATTTTAATATCAAAATATAGCAAAGGAAAAAAAAATATAGTAATATTTTATAATCGCATAACAAAAATATATCTTTATACATTCAAATGTATATTTTTTTTAATTGTGCTGAATTACTTTTTAGGCCCTGGGAACAAAGTTCCAAGAGTCTATTGTATTTAATTACGTTCATGTAACACCAAGAAATAAACATCTCAGAAAAAAAATTTATACAGAAGTGCTTATAATTGAAAAAAGTTGATTTGAGCATGTCCGTCCGTACACACGATAACTTGAGAATTTTTCGAGATATCGCTATGAAATTTTGCACGTGTCACTTTTATCTAATTTGTGGGGCTATATTTGAAGATGAGAAAAATTGGAGTACAAGTACTTCCCAATCAAACTTGTGTGTTTTGGGAAGTTGCTATTAGTTATATACTACGTTCATTCTCTGATAAATAGCCTTTGCCGAGCGGTTAATGTAAAGGCTATATTCGTAGAATAATAAAATATTCACTTGCACTTTAACAAAAACTTTATTTTATCTTATTCTATTGGAAAATACAATACAATTTTATTATTCAAAATTTTTCTGTTTTCTATCATTATAATTCGCTATCAATAACATTTACTTTGAATCTCGATGTCTATTTTGTTAAGCTTTATTTTCAACTAACTTCTCCTGCTCATAACGCCCCTATTTATATCAACCTTTTGTTTACCCCTTGAACTTTCTCGAAGCTTCCAGTTTATTCAAGCACCTTATACATTTTTCTAGTTGCATGAGTACTAAATATAAAATAAATAAATATAAGGGCCATGAAGTAGCTCGCATGTATATTGTGCACGATAACTTGAGATTGCTTTTACATATCGCCATGAAATTATGCATGTGTCACTTTTATCTGATTTCTGAGCCTAAGATCAAACTTTTGCATTTATAACTAATATTATAGTTTAAAGAATGTGTGAGAGTAGAAGCTTAATCGGATTACTCCTTGAAGTAGCTCCCATGTATATTGTGAACGAGCGATAGTTCGATGGTGAGAAAAATTAGAGAACTCCTTCAAGTAACTCTCATACAAACTTTTTACTCCTTTTAGATTTAAATTGGGTTAATATAATTATATTATATATGATTATATTGTTCTTTTGTATTATATACCTGTATTTTTAGGCGGGTAACAATGTTGCAAAGGACTATTATATTTAAGATCGTTCGTGTATCGTCTTGAAGGAATAATCGTTATTATAATTAAAAATATATGAAAATGTTAACTTGATAATATAACTTCCTAGCGTACCTCCCATGTATAATTTTTGCTCCTTACTGATTAAAATAAATTATATGATAGTAACATTCACTTAAACATTCACTAATTTAAGCGAAAATTTTAGGTACTAGATATCAGCTATTTTGCAATTCCCTTTAATGAATAGTTATTTATTATGTTGTGATCCGTTAAACAATTTCCAGGGCCTACAACCATTGGCGCAACCAATTATACGTTATATCTTGTATGAAAATAAAATAGGTATGTATTTATTACATGAATTTATGTTTCCTGTTCGAGATGTGAGTTTTTTCTGTCTTCTTGGTGCATTGAATTATGATTATATATAAATTATTGTAATGTGTCTCTGTACAAATTAATTATTTTGTAGGTACAGATTGTATCTACATTACTCCACCTATAAAATTTAAATGAAGTTTCGAAAACTTTTTATACTTAATTAAGTCTTTATGATTAAATATTTGTACATTTCTATGGTGTACTATTACAAATAATATAAAATATAATACATTTCTTTAATATTTTAAATATTTTAAATATTTTAAATTATTTCTTTCTTTTTTTATTTAAAACTAACTTTCTTCATATTGTGAATTATAGTATTATAATATATATTATTATAATAAAGTTATTATTATTATTATTGTCAATTTTTAATATACCATAGGCCGACTTCAATATATCAATGGATATTAATTGATTTTTTCCGTTAACATTGACAAGACAATATTTTCTGAATCGTCTTATCACTGAAAATAGAATGTCGTAAGGCTGATGAAGTGGCGATTTTACCCTATCAATCCTAGAAAATGCATCCAAGCAGTCATTTAGTGATTTGGGAATAAATTCTTTTTTGAGAAGTGGCACGAGTTTCACATGGTTTTAAATTATTAATATATGTACGCAATCTAGAAATCAATTAGGATTTACACCATTTGAAGTATGAATTTACTCAATATATATGTGTTATCATATGATACGTGTAGCGGGCCGACCAAGTCTATCAAATCGACCTTCTGGTATTTTAATTTGTTCAATGGACGATTTTGTTCGACTATTTATTTTTGATTTTTGACATTTGACACCATTCACCTATATTTTTATTCATCCGTGGCCAAAAATATCTACATGTCATTAGCTTCCTGGTAGCTCGCGTTTCTGGGTGAGAAAGACCATGTAAACTTTAGAAAATGTGTCTTCTTAGTGTTGTTATAAAGCATATTGTAACCACATATTGTAAACCCACCAAACATACATTAATAACTATAATGTTTTACCAATAAATGATTGATAGTTAGTATCATACTGGAAATACAAGCTCCATTGTGTTTGTTAATTATTCTAGTATAATTTACATTATAATATTGGCGACGAGGATAAACGGGAATTAAATAATTTTAATAGTTCAGTTTTTCAGTTCAGCTTTTTTTAGTTTTAGGTGTTGTTTATTTATATATATATATATAAATATAATTATATATGTATATATACTAGTTTATGTATTACATTAATATCTTGTTTTGTTGAATAATTTATTATATATCTCTTTAATTGACTTATATTTCCGGTAATAAATGTGATTTTATTTAGTGTTTCAAAAGAATTTCATCGCGATTTATCTCGAATAATTTAATGCAATTGATTTTTTTTTTTTTTCTATGTACCTACTACTTTATTTTGTAATTTAATTTAGAGAGAGCATTGAATAAAAATGTAAGTTTTTTTTTTTAAAAAAAAAATTACCATTAATTATAAATTATAATATTTATCAGATATTATATATACATATATAAACGAGTAAATAGATATAATTCTGAAATATATGCATTAATCTGCAGTAGACTTTTAAGTAGAGTATAAATAACTTTCAATTTTATAGTAGAAAAATTGATATAATAAATAAACTTAAATGTAGCATTAATTTAAAATTTGCTACTAATATAAATGATTATAGTTTTACATAATACATAATACGATCGTATGCCATAAATATTTTGAAAACAAAATCGCATCCTGTTAATAACTTTCTTTCTCTTCAAGGATTAAAATTCATACAACGTAAATCTATTGTGTAAATTATTACAACCCCGAATTAACAAAAAATGGTGATATTTTAACATGTTCACGAAATATAATATATACATTTTAAAGTTAAGAAAATTAATTTAAACTGCATATTTTTGGCACAGCCATTTTATAATTATGTGAATAAGTTTATTTAAAATATGGACATCATCTTTTCAGTTATGCGTATCACAAGCGTTAGGACCAAGTTACCAGTTTTAAATTATAAATATAAATATATACAAAATAAATTGTGCACGTTAAGCTACATTATTTTCAATTAATACATCATAGTATTAGATACATTTCAGGCGGAAAATGACAAAAGTATTATCAAATTTATTTTAAACAAGTAGATGTAGTGTGACAGCAAAAACAGGTTGATTCCACAAATGACAACAAAATGTTTACTTGTGTGAATCAGACATTTGAAAAAAAAAAAAACAAAAACAAAACAAAACCATTCATATGGTGAACTCTTAAATTGGCCAAAATAAATATATAAGATAAAATTTTGAATTGAAAATTTAATAAACTGACAAACGTTCTGGTTTAGATTATGATGATTAAAATACTGCATTAATTAAATTAAGTATAGATTGATTAACTACAAAGATTTTAAAAACACATATGTATATACATCACCAAGCGTTACAACATAAGTTATATATGTTTTTTTTTTTTTTTTTGCTTTTTTTGTGTTTACGTCAAGATAAATGGCAAAAAAATGTAATTAATTATATCAATAGATTATAACATATTTTTATATATATATAAATCACCTAAATAACATACCGAGTGTCTCGTATATATGCTGAGGTTAACGATTTAATTTACTGATACACATAAAATGATGTCAAAAGTAGAAATCGATTAAATTCTTTTGATAATGTTTAATTAATTTTTTTTTTTACAATTTTTTTTCCCTCACTATTATCAATTTTATACTTTTATTTCTTTACATTTGATAAAACAAATGTAAAGTTTCTGTTGTACATGGTATTTTTTTGTTTTAATCGCAAAAAATTCTAATCAAAATTTTTATGAAAAAATTTAAAATAGTTAGTTAAATTATCGAACAAAAGAAATAGAAGTATGTAATGTTATTTGAAACAAAAATAAAAAATATATAAATAAACATCTTTACTGAAAGTTTATTACTTGATCGATTAAGTAAAATAATATTGAAATGAATTGATTAAAGATTAATTAAATAAATGTCATATGTGATAACATAATTTATTTGATACAATGAACCTTTAAAATTCAACTTCATTAGCTCATTAAAAATGATAAACAATCGGATAGTTATGATTTTAGATTTTAGAATTAAGCAATTTGCAATTAATGGTTTTAATGGGTTTAATTTTTCTGTAATTTATGAGAAGGGGACGACTGATATTGCATTTTATTTGTCACCGTCATTATAGTCTTCCCAAATCTTGGTCGATATTATTTATACTACACTTTTTTTCGATGTCGAATTGTAAACGTTATATGTCTTACATACTTTTAGCATCGACAAAACTAGTTATGTCTTAAAAGTAAATAAATTTGAGATAATAACATCATCATCATCATCAAGCATATAATTGAAATATTTTTATAAATTGGGTGAATTGAAATTAGATAAAAACAAAAAGAGCGTAAAAAATCACAGATGAAGTTAAAAAAAAAAAAAAAAAAAAAAAACACTTTCTCAAGTAATTCTATAAAAGGTCATGTCGTAAATAAGTAACCGTGAATTTAAAATCTTAAATTAGCATCAAATATAACCGACTGTTGAAATTACATAAAATACGATTATTTAAATGAAAAACAAAAATAAGATTTTCAACAATAGACGACCGTATAGTTAATTTTGAAATTGAAAAATAAATAATAAATAAAACACCACGATATCAAAACAGTTTTTTTTTTTTTTTTGTTAAAATATAATTTTAAATTTAGATTACTTATCTATTACTGAAAATGACCTCCGACAAATTGTTTAAAATTAAAATCAATTTCCTAAGTCTTGTTTGTGCTTTTTTGTCTTACATTTAGTACTATGCTCGGAATATACAACAAATAATAACAAATTACATATATCAATAATAAGATGAAAATGAATAAAAAACATAATATTAAGTGTACATGATTTCTCCGCTTCGTTACACATTTTAAAAACAGGCAAATAAAAAAAAAATTGTTAAATATTTTTCGCATTATTCTATATATATAAATATACGTAATATAATAATACATTGTATTATATTGTATTTCATATATACTTGAATATTATTTACTAACAAAACATGAATTCATATGATAATATTGTTAAGCAAAAAAGAAAAATTAGTGACCGAAGCCAGCTTACTACACCATCTCAAAGTTATATGACTTTCGAATTTTAACAAAAAATAAATAATTGAAAATATAAATATATTTACGAATATGTAGATGAAAAAATTAAGGAACACCAATAAAATTTATGACAGATAGAATGATTTCATTTTTATTAAGTCTAACCAAATGATTGATTATATGTCTTAATGTAACGCTGCGTTATGAAAATAATAAATACTGATATTTGTTTCAAAACATCAATGCATGGTACATATACGTTTTCTGTATGCATCACCTTACAGATAATGTTTTATATTGGCGGTAAAGGAAGAAGAAAATAAAATATGTAACGCGCGTTGTGTAACGTAAAATTGTAAATAATTTTCAAATATAATATAATATATAATAATATAGCACAAGTTTTATCACAATTATTCCATATATATTAATGTATATTCGGGTGTAAAACAAGGATATATATACTGTTATGATCAAAGTAAACACTGAACCGCATGGTATCAAATGGTGGTTTAATCGGTCGACTTCAAGATCTAGCTAACGATATAAAATACTAACACTGAGGTGATCGGTCGGTGATATTACAAAATACGCACTTGACTGGAGCCCGCAGAGGTATTAGAAAACCCTGTCGTAAAGAGGTTGGTACCAGTGGAAGGGGATGGAATTAAGTAAAGGTGCAGGCCAGAGATCGTAAACAATAATTGTTTTTCGTGAGGCAAGAACCTATTCTCCCGATTAGAGTAAAGATCAATATGATGATGAGTTTATATAGAAATGTTTTACATTCCCCCTTACAATTGTTATAAATTCTTTAAACATGTTAGCTGAAAGCGTAAGAAAAACAAGCAATATCAATACAATAGATTTTCTTACGACAATTGAACAATCGACAAATATCTATGATTTTCTATTGGCCTATAGCCTAACTAGCTGTAAGTATCCGCATTGCAATTCACTTTGTTCTCGTTTATAATCAAATAACTATCCATAATAGTTTAATTTTTTCTCGATTTTCGTTATGATAGAAATATAGCATCGTTTTTCTAAAAAATAATGTAATTGAATGTTATTAAAAATAAATGCAAAATAACTAGAACAAATTAGAATGAATTCCATCTTACCTCCTTTGTGATAGTTCAATTGATTTAAGAAAAAAAAACAAAAACAAGAAAGAACCTATACCTACAGATATTCCAAATAGACCAACAAAAGTAAATATCTGCTTCAATAATATGTATGTACATATATACAAATGCCCTATGATCCCGCGTTGAGTAAAAGTCAAGATAATGTGACATAACAACATATATGATCTCAAAAATTAGATTCTATTCTCGAATTTTTCCGCTTACTGTTCTCACTAGATAATTTCAAAGATTATAAGATTTGAATAATAAAAGACAAATTTTACTACGTATACATTATTTCACAAAAAAATACTATAAAATTCTAGAAATTTTAAATATTCTAAGGTGAAAAATAGAGAAAGTGCAACTACAACCACAGTAACAGAAAAAGCATATTATGTGAAAAGTATAGTATAGTGTGAAGTGTTAACCTCACTTTAAGAGAATAATTTTAAAATAGAAAATAGATATAAATATAAATAGATTTAGACATTTAAATTTCATCTACATAAAATATAGTCAATTTCTTATATTTATTTTAATTATTAATAAATTTTTAAATGTATAAAGAAACAAATTCTAATTTAATACGCCATTTTCCTAAAATTTTTCAAAAAAAAAAAAGCAATTGAAAAAGACGCCAACCAAAGCGTTTGGCACCCCAAATTTCAAAGCAATAAAATCAATAGAAAAAATTGTTTTATTAACATACCCTTTATGTATTCATCTCGTTTGCACTTTTTTCAATTGAAATTCACTAATTACTTTACTTTAAATAGATATTAATAATATTTTTTTCAAAAAATAAATAGCAACCAAAAAATAACATGTTAACCAAAACACTTTCATGGAAACTATGACAGAAAAAGTGGCGCGTCCAATATTAACTATGTTAATTTCAATGGTTGCCAATCGGCGCTGTTCACAGTGTATATTATATTGTTCGGCAATTGAGGTACTAGATTTTCGTGCGACTGTTCGTTTTACAACTTTGTTACTACAAAATAATTGCGAAATTTTATGGCATTTTCTTATTTGACATTTGTTGCTGTTTCCGTCCATTTTTTTGTCATCGATAAATGTGTTCACATCATAGTTTGTGCTGTTTTATTTTTGTATACTAAAAATAGGTAATTATTGTGTATTTAAAGTAACGTAATTAGTGAAATTCAATTAAAATAAGTGATCGATTAAATTTATATCAAGTTGTAGTAAGTTGAAATTGGATTTTTTCCTAATTTTATTGAATGCTTAATTTTTGGGTTGAAAATTTTCATGTTGACCTTGACATAACAATATGTGAAAAAAAATTCCAATTTTATAAATTTTAAATTGATTTCTTTAAATTACAATTTACACTTTAAAACGATCAAAATAAATGGTGCTTTTAGGAAAAAAGTAATTACTGATATATAAATCATTCTGTGTGTTGTGGATTATTGTTAGAAATTCTATTCTATCCGGAGAAAATAATTTAGGTTAGTTAATATGGCAGAAGTAACTTTTTTTGTACAGACATGAAAAAAAAGATACATTGTTTCTATTGTTTGTTTGTTAATTCACTGGCACATACGTGCCCAATTGCGTATTTTATTTTTATTCCAGTTTTCATTTACTTATCGTTATCATTTATTTTTTGTTAGATGTATGGAAACACTACTTGTAACTGCATATTGCATATAGTGTATGTTCTGGATTATTTAATGGACATGTTCGGTTCAAATTTGGAAAGGACATTTGATTTGTTAGTTAAAACGTTCGTGTTTTATATCTAGAATTGAATTGATAATGCTTAATCCAATTCTATTAAAACAGATGTTCTCTAGGGTAAAATTCTCACCGCAACACTATTTTATTTAAGGACAAACAACGATATTTGTTTAATTTTTAAAAATCTGTTTGAATTTTGCCATCAATTACAAATTGTAATTATTATATTGTTTGAACATTTGTTGCCAATTAGTTTTGTAAAAAATATCTAATCTAAACACAACTATATCGAGACTCAATAGTTATTCTTATAAAATAAAGACTTTAGTTTTTTAGTTGTTCAAATGCAATACAGTTTTCCATATACATATTTATATTACTGTTATGATATATAAACATTTTTCTTACAAGAAAACTGATAAAATTTCTGCTCAGAAGATTACAATCTAAATACCATTAGGCCTTTTATTTTTCTTGACTATTCTGAGTTTAGTTTTATGGCAGTGGTTTCAATTTTATATGATTTCTGTATCTAAAGGTATACCTATGCAATATTACTAATATCTGGAAGAGAGAATGTGAGAATTGTGACAATAAAGTTGGCTGAAATAAAAACTATTTTATAAGCATCGTTAGACGGTTGAATCACTTATGTTTGGCATTCAATTTAATTCATTGATCAATCATCATCATAACGTGTACAATGCATGGGTGTGCATTGGACGCCCCTACGATATTGTCTTTGCTGTTTCTAATATGCATGTTTTATCAAATTTAAACTCAAATAACTATAATTAGAATTTGTTTTAACGTAGGCTCAATTATAATTACCATATGAATATTTAAGAAGAAAATCCTCATATAGCTATAACTATTTTGTTAGTGCTATATGTATTTTCAGCCAGTCGACAACCAACACATTGGCATCAAATTTCTCATCGTGACATAGCCAGAGGTTGTATAGTTTGAGATGATTAAAATGACAATGATTATTCTTATTTTATATCTATTTTGTATCAGATTGCGTAATACTTTTAGCCAAAGATTTTTCGTGCAGGAAATCATGTGTGAAAGACTCTACAGTCAGTATTTTGACGTAAAATTTCATATTATAATATTATGTTAAAAAAATTCACAATGTTTACTATATGAAAAACAATAAAGCAGAAGCGTCTAAATATTTCTTTAAACATATTTTCTTGCTTAAACAGATTACATTTTTCTTAATAATTATCAACATCATAAGTTTTATCAGCAAAGTATTGAGAACAAAACAGTTCAGCTTAAAAATAGATTCATTATGTGTTAAAAATTTTCGTCGCTGTCGTCTAAACTGAATTTTCATCGGAAACAGTTGATTTCATATAATGCATGGTTAATAATTCTCAAGAAAACATTTTTTTTCTTCATATAAATTATTTAAATTTCTGTTCACTGTTATGTGAATTCAATAAAGTTTATTATATATGTATCCCAGGTTAAATCGATTGCCTAAATTTTTTTAGTTTATCCTTTAAAAATCAAACATTTTTCAAATACATTTGTTTCACAGAGTGTCTCTATGGATTTTTTTTTTGGTAACACCATTTATTTACATAATTGAGTTTGATCCTCCAATATGATACATAATATGATTTTTTGTTGACTTTACAAATCAAAATTATTCACAATAATTTCTCATGTTTTAGATGAAAAAATACACTAAAATGCACTAACTGCATGTCAACATTTGTGAATAAAATACAGACGTATTTTTATCCAATCACTATCGGGTTGCCGGTGACAAATGAAGTGATCGGCTGTCATCGAGGTTACTCAACCGAAATTTACCTTCACGCGGTGATGTCACCGGTAGCTCGATTACGGTATATGTCAGTAATGACGTGTGATCGAGGCTAGAAACCATTGAGTTTGATTTATGCAATTTGTGCATTTATAATATTGGAAAAATAAGTTTAGATTTTTAATCAAACAGAATAATTTCAATTTTATTATTATGATAATTTATATGGAAAATTAAATTATATACTCCAATTTAAAAAAAAGAATTATTGAAAAGTATGATAATTTAATTACTTTAGATGTCAGATTTGTTGTATTTGTTCAACCTGTCGAAAATACATTAATCTTATTGTAATCTGTGTATAGTTTCGTGTCTGGTTTAGAGCCAAATTTGTCGGTTGAGTTATATGAAGAAATATATGATTTTCGTAATATTATCTTTTCAGACTGTTTGTTAAATTTTTGGCTGCTGCTTTCATCAAAAACAAAAAAAAAAAAAAACAACTCAACCTATTTTATTTTATCTAAATTAGTGGTGTTTAAAAACCTTCATCGAAAAGAAATTTTAAAATTATAATTCAGAGTTATGTGTATTTAACATTTTTCGATTCTAAAAAACAAAAGAGCTGTAATAGCGAGAAAACTGTTTTTTTTTTTTGCATAATGAAATTATATTTTATACTTTTATGATGTGCCTTGCCCAATTGCATTGTATAATTATCGCTTAATTGATTATATAAATTATTAACTCCTACATTTTTTAATTAAATGTAATTGAAATTTAGTCATTTTATTTCAATATGACTTTTTGCATTAATTTTTTACCGAATTTTTCTCATTAAATATTTATTCTTTACACAGTTACTTATAATAATAATAATAATAATAATTGGATACATAACTTCCATTTCAACATTTTGTTAATAATATTTATAATTATTCTATTATTATTCACACTTAAGTTGTACATATATCATCTTTGTTAATAATTAAAAAGAATAATATTAAATTTAAATGAATACATTAAAGTAAATAATCATTTGTATATATCATATCATCTTAAATACCGATATATATTTATACATCACCCATAAACCACAGACAGGTCAACAGAAAAATAACTATTTATTTATTTATTTTCATTATTATATAAAAATGTCATAACAAGTTTATTTAAGAATGCAATTTGTGTTTTCTTTTTTCATTTTTTTGTTTATTTTTTTGCATTTTAAATCATGGCAAAACAGTAAAATGCAAGTAGCAAAGTTTACCATTGATATTTTAGCATTTTTAAGAAGATGGTGAAGATGAAGATTTAATGTCTTTAGTATATTGTAAAATAACCATGCGGTGAATAATTCCTTATTATAATTTATTTTTTTATTTTCATTACTCTTTTCATACTACTCGTATATTTATTTTTGTATATAAATAATTTAACTATATATTTATAGTGTTTATGTATATATTGCTTTTGATTCCACTTGACATTTTTTCATGTATTTTGAGTCATGTTATTGTACAACAGCGGCATATAAAGTAATTGCAATTATACAAATTATTAAAAAAAAAAAAAATAATCAAATAAAACAAAAATATGTTATAGGAAGTTATACATAATTTTTATATTTTTTTTCTCCTTTACTGTTGACATTTCAGGGAATTTTTTAACTGCCGTCAGTTTGATTGGATGTCGTCAGTGGTATTTAAATTAAAAATTTAAAAAAAGAACTTAATATAAAAAACGATTTCAAAATAAAATAAGATTTTTGTTATGATTAATAATGAAAGTAAATTGAATTAATAAACGGAATAATTAAATGTAAAAAATATAAAAATAATAAGTACATATGTTCACTTATAAGGTTAAATAAATATTTATTTGTTTTAAAGACTATATGGAGAGCAAAATATATATATATATATAATTTTTTAAAAAAATGGGAATAAGATGACCAAAAGTGCCGAAAATTAATTAATTCTGAAATTTATAATATAGTTATGGTAATACAATTAAGTATTTCTTTTTATTTTTTCACTTGAATTTATTGCAAATGAAACCTAACTACATATTCACATTTCTTCTTATTTTTTTATTTCTTTCTTTTTTTTTAATTATATTATATGTTGTTATGTCTTTTAAAATAATTAAATATGTTAAGAAATATTGTCTTTTTATATTTGTATTTTATAATTGGTTGTGATATTTATGTTTACTTTTTTAACAATTTTATGACAACTATTAAAAATTTTACGAAATAATTGTCAAGCTATATAAATAATTATCATTCATTGTAATATTATGTGTCGACACTTAAATTTTATAGTATTTATTGTATTAATGTCAATAATAATGTATTATGGGTAATCTGATTTAAATTAAATTTTCAAAAAAACATTTCGATAAAATCTCGTTAGACTCATCAATAAAATGCATTTAACGTATATTACAAACATTCCAAGCAAATGCAATATTTATACCCCAAGAATTGCTTTAGCAGATACTGAAGAATTTTGGGGTATATTCATTTACATATTTCTTTATATATCTGAGAAATTTCTAAATATTTTATTGTCTATATATAAATTACGTTCCGTATGTCGTTAGTAAAACTGTTCCAGTATTCCTTTCTAATTTACGTTATTTTGGCATTAACTCTGTTTCTAATCAGTTTATAAACTCTGTATTCTACCGGTGTTTTTAGGCTTATGTATTTTAAGTACGCCTAACTCTTAATTTTTTCTATAATATAGTTTAATATTCTGTTAATAGTTTGTAATGCATAATTTCTCTCTTGCAGTAGCAATTAAAATTTAAAAAAAAAATAAGTATGTACAGACATATTTAACAAATAGTTTTTAAAGTTTTTTATTATGTAATTCATCAAAAAAAAAATCAAGGTGAAAGAATTTTAAAATGATCAAAATTTTAAGTGATATAATTAATTGATTATTTTAAATGTATTTAATTTTCATACAAATTAAAATATTTGAACATCTTTATTTAATTGTCAATTGAGTATTTTCCGAAAATATGTCTTTTTATATTGTCAATAAAATATTATATTGAATGCAATTCACCATGTTACATCTTTAAGAAGCAGTTGTATAAATTCTAAAAATA
>JANSTX010025390.1:2261-15216 GCA_027564355.1 Penthetria funebris | reverse complement strand
TTGGGTCGAATGATGCAATTAACTCCTTGATTTTGAAGGTGGTCATATGTGCACTGCTGTATGTGGTCATATGTGCACTGTTTACAACCAATCTTCATTCCCTTATTGCTCAATATAAAAAATATATGCTGCAGTTCATCAAGCCGCCACCACCTGATCTATGGTTACTATCACCGGTTCATCTTTTTTCATTTAGTTCCCGGAGTCGAGATATTTGCGTTTGAAAGTGGTAATTTAATTTTTTTTTTTGCGCTTTCCACTGCCCATAATTCAGTTAAAATTAAAGATATCTCATCCAAGTTTTCACCAAAAAATAGTCCAGGCGGAAGGAAGTCTTTCTAACAATATTTTTAAAATTTAGCTAACTTTTTTTAGTGTTCCTGTAAATAAATGGAATGTGTATCAAATATTATGTGCAAATATTTTATTACGTCGAGATGAGTCTTTTTTTTTCTGCTCCTTTTCCGTAGCATATAGAGTTATAGAGAGATTGTTACTTAGTTTGTATATCAGCACAACAATGTACTAATTTTATTTTTGTGCTCGTTTATGCAAATATCTTAAATAATGTAATTTAATTACATGGATGAAATGAAACAAATGTTTTCAATTATTATACATTTCTGATTATAAATGTTTTGATGGTTACTCGCGTAAATTTTAATTAATTTTTGAATTCAAGTAGTTGTTAAATTTCATGAAGTGTGTAATTACAATTTACTTTAGTCGTTCCTTGTTATATAACATTAAATGATATCAGTAATAATAATTGTAGTACATATAACAAAAATTTATAATTATTACAAAAACTAATCGAATAATTTTAATATTTAATAAAATCAACGTTTATTATAGCAGTAATTTACTCTTTGAAATAATCTTCATTTAAATTAATTTAATAAATGGATCAGAAAATTATTGTGTGGAATTGATTATATTTCTTAAAAAAAAATAAATTTCATTTAAAATTCAATAAAATGAAAGAAATACGTACACATATTATTTAAATGGTGAAAAATTAATTTATTTATTTACACTTTCCATCAGGTTTCCTTTTTAAGTTTAAAAAAAAATATATTACTATTTTATTCATTGACATTTAATATTATGGTTACATATAAAGAACAAATTCTCAATATGCATACGACCTCAATAGCAAATAAAAATACAAAAAATTGTATATTAACAATAGCATATATGAATATAAAATCCTGATTAGGATGATACATATATAGAGAACATTAATTTTCATTGGATTATCGTACATAATTATTGCGTTTAGAACGTCTTATATCATACAACTTTGGCAGATTTCGTTACTGTTACTGATACAGTTTAAATGGAGAATGTATACCAATTTTATGAATTGAAATTATTTAATGTTAATCAGTTATCTCTTCTTATCAACTCTTAACATAATCTAACATGTCAAAAATCAATGATGATGATGATATTTTTGGCGAATTGATCAGTAGCAAACGAATAACGTATATAGGTATCCGTGTTAAATAAATAATAACAATAAACTGTTGATGCTGATGTGACGTGAACATAGATTTTGTCACAATAAATTGTCAATGGTGATGACGATGATATGACGTTCTTGGTCAATTGATGAGCCGCGAGGTTTAACGTCAATACTCGAATAACTTATTTAGGTATAATGTTATATAAATTAAATTTTTATTTTTTTTTTAATTAGATTTCGTCCCAATAAACTGTCAATTGTCGTTATTTAACATAATAAAAATGAAAATTGTATACGAAAACCTGTTCATAATTAATGAAAATCACCGGTGTACCTAGGAGTATTAAATGTTTGTAAAACATAATTCCTTAGTTTATTGCTCTTAATTTTTTTTTGTTTTTCCAACAATTCATTATGTTAAATTACATAAAATTGTTTTAAGTTTAGATTGTTTTTTTTTTTTTTTAATTCTTAGCACGTTTTTATAAACATTAAAAAGTAACTAAAGTAGAAAAAGTACAAGTACACCAGGTTTCAATTGCATATGATAGGACTTCAGTATACTCGTATAGCTATAGCATGTGCAATATATCAGACTTTTTACCATATTTTAATATTATTCAAGAAATGTTAAGAAGCTATTTTATGTTCGTCATCAAGAACATTTTCTGAGTAGCAAAATGATTATAATATCTTTGCTTGAAATAAAACAGATATGCTTGTAAATGATGATATATAAACAAAGCGAACAAGAACGTACGTTCAAGATAACAAAAAGGAACTAACTATACATATAATATTATTATCATCATCATCATCATCATTAAAATCACCAGCAACATCATCATCGATGTATGTTGTTGGTTAAAAATTTCAGTTGCAATTTACCTAATGCATAATGCAACAGCTGGTTGTGAACAATTGCTATTTTTCTTATTCCATTTGAATTTGTTCATATAATTGTTTTTTTTTTTAGACATATGATATTAAATCAGTATGCTATTTTTAATTATTACTTATCCTCTTATATGACAGATTTGTTACAAGCTATACTAGAAATATACCAAAGAAACATGAAAAACTGTTAAAGTAGTTTTTATTTTATTTTTAACAGTCATGAGCTCAACCTATATAATATCGATCTATCCAAGTTTTTCATCAGTAATGCTGAAAATGATGCGAGATCAAATATGAATAAATAAAAATATTGTTAGATAGACTATAGAATCGAGAAAAGTGGCCGTGCTCTAGAAGTATTCATATAGACATTAAGGGTTTTTTTTTCAGACAATGGTTTGTATATTTCAATGGACAAATCACATTGTAATGGGAAAGAAAGATGAAAG
This sequence comes from Penthetria funebris, assembly GCA_027564355.1. NCBI lineage: Eukaryota > Metazoa > Arthropoda > Insecta > Diptera > Pleciidae > Penthetria > Penthetria funebris. The sequence continues at coordinate 12,402 of JANSTX010025390.1, read as the reverse complement.
TGTATGACAATGAAAAAAACTGGATAATATTATTCACTATAGAAAGACAAATATAACTATTTTAAATGTGACTATCAACTGAAGATGTTACAGTCCAAAAAACATAGAATAAATTTTTCGATGCGTTTTTATTATCAGAATCGATTTGATAAATTGTATGATAATGACCTCATACTAATTCACTGTTTTCAAATGAATGTGACTCACATGGACAAAATTTCTAATGTGGAAGCAACATGAGTAGATCTATCAAAATATATAAAAAATATTACTCAAAGTACTCTACGTAGATAATACACATAAATTACTTAAATTAATTGAAGAAGACACCTTTAAATTTGTACTAAATAATGTTGTAACAAATTATAGTTGTTATGTAAAAAAAATTCTACAATTAATATATTCTAATTTAATCAATTTATATAAATAAAATATATATATATATATAAAATTGTTAAAAAAAAAAGTACGGACCGCGGCTGCATACTCTTTTATATTTTAATGAGTTACGAGACTTGCCTACATTAGCAAATGCACACAGTATCAGTAACTGTTATAATTATAATTGTTGCAACCAATTTAATAGATTTTACATATAAATATGGACTATTTAATTGTGTACATATTGATGATTGTGTAAAACTGAAATAAAATCTGCAAGAATAATTTCTGTGCAGAATTTTTAGAAAAGTCATTTTGAAATCGAATGAATTTAAAATTGATCAATTTATTGACAATAATTTTTTGCTAGATGAACGACATTTTGAGGATTACGGCAATTACAATAACCTCTTAAATGATATACCTCAAGATTCTGTACTTTATTTTTTTGTATTATTACCACAGGATCTTAAGATGGATTTAGAATTTATGAAAGGTGAAAATGTTCTATTATTTCAATACAATTATAATAAACGTCATATTATATCAAAAACCGATGTTTTTAAAGGAGAGCATTTATTTTATAAAATGTCAGTTATCAGATATTCAATTAGTTTTAGTATAATAGTAAAATTTACGGTACTAAAATATTTAATAGCATAAGTTCTTATACATATTTCTAGCATAGTTCTAATAGGAAAAGGATTTCTCGCATAATCTCAAGTAAATTAATTTTTATAGATATTTCGTAGTTGCGAAAAGGATTCATAAATTAATAATAATTTTGAATGAATCATATGCTTATTTATTTAAGTAAAATGAATTCTTCTGAGTCAAATAAAGCTATTTGAATTTTTTTTCTTCTGTTTTTATTAAAAAAATGTATTTACGTGACAAATTTTAAAAAAATATTAAATAGTAAATATTAGTTCCTCATAGTGTACCAATTAATATACAAAAAAAAAAAAATAAAGACTGAACAATATGTGAATATTGCATGACTCTTCAAGTCAATTAGTTTTCTACTTAAATTTAATACAAGCAATTTTGTTTAAGATTTCGTATCTGTGAGAACATAAAAATTTAATAATTTCAAAAAACTCAATTACAATTATATTTTTTAGGTTTCAAAGATGTGATGTTTATTTGGTTTTTTTTTTTTTTTTGTGTTCTTTCAACTTTTTAACATTTAATATTTCTATTTGTTTTAATTAATTTTATGTTCACATAAATTAAAAGAGTAATGAAAATACAGGAAAAAAATATGTAAACGTTTACTTTATACTTAAATTTTCATATTTACAAAATTTTCAATTATTGATTTCTCATTTAATAAAATTATTAATGTAACTTAATAATTCTTTTTTTTTTTTTTGTTTTTGGTGGCTATTTACATTTTGTACAGCAAAAACAGATTTATTAAAAATATTAATTAAATAATTTTAAGTTAAAATGACAATTTAACTTAAAAATTGACTGCAAAAAATTTGATGTCGATAAGTTTAATGTGATTTGATTACTTTGAGTTATGGTAGTTTAAAAGATTGCAAATCGGTAGTCTTTATAAATAGCACATAAAATAAATACATTAATTGATTATGTAAATATAAATGAGGGGTCATTGAACGAATTGATGATAATTTATGAATTTTGTAAGTTTTTCTGCAGATTACAAAAGTATTTATTAATGTTTGCTATGACTTTTACTAGATAAAATCATCAAATTAATTAGATTTCGTACATGTGTCCTTCGACATGTCTTTATCTATAGAATGTATCCTAGCCTTAGATTAGATTTTATTGCTGAAAATGTTGCAATCCCATTGGATACAAACTTTCCAAACAATTAATTTGATGACATATTTTGTTATCTCTTCAATAATATTTTCAGTATCGCGTACATCTTACTATGTCAAATAATTTGCATGAATCGTCTTTCATGTCCTTACTGAATTTGTTCCAGAATTCGAGTTACACGATAAAAAATTGGATTCATGATAAAATATTGTATCGGGGGCTTGGTGGAAACGTAGAATTAATTTGGTTTGAATTGTGTCCTTTCTGTTTACCTTTTTTTGTTTACATTTTTTTGTTTATAAAATATTAACAAATTTTATGAAACTGTCAATTATCGATGGAAAAAAAATTAATTGCGCAAACTCAATATTACACTCCAATTTATTTACGAAAAAGTATTATCATATTTAAAATATAATCGAAGTAGAATATGTCGTGGATTATGTTTTAAATCAATCTTGTTCCAAATCTGTTAACTTTTGGTTGTATGAGACAAAATATTTTTGCATTAAACAGAAAATGCACAATTTGTCAATATGATTCTGTCGGTATATTGAACCCAAGGAATATAAATTATACACGTATAGTGCTGTCGGTATGAAAATATTATGAGCAAAATAATTTTTACATATTTAGAACTTTCTCGTTATATTTTCATACATTTTTAAACGTCAAAAACGAATTTGCTTGGAATATTTTCATATCGTAAAATCAAATTAAGACAGAATGATTGCGAAAGGACACAATGGACCCTTCGTTTTTATTCGTCATTTAATGTGGTGTGGATTGTGTTTTTTGTTTACAAAATATTATTGAATTTTATGAAAAATAGTTAGTTGCGCAAACTCAAAGAAATATTAAAATCCAATTTATTTACGAAAAACTGCTCTCATAGTTAAAATATATTCGAAATAGAATATGTCGTGTTTTATGTATTAGATATTGTTCCAAATCTGCTAACTTTGTGAGACAAAACATTTTCGCATTGGACAGAAAGGAACGTACATATAATGATGATATTAACGATTTTTGTAAATATTACATTCAATATTGTTGAAACAATCGAATTTCTTTTATATACACGTATTTTTTTTTAACATTATGTAAACTAACGATAAATACATATATACAGGGTCCGTCACTCGAAGTGTGTTAGCAAGTACACGTAGCAGAAGCTGCCGAACAGTTGCATATCTGTGCTTTCAATATTTGACAGACTTCAGATTTTAGGGCATAATGGAACAAAAATAATTGTAATGGCATTCAAATGTAATAGCGTGATTATTTGCAACCTGCACATTTCAGCAGGCTCCTTACGTATTATTTAAAGTTTATCAATTATTGTTCGTAGTATGTAATACCCTTAAATTACAAAACATTTTCTTCGCCTGTTGTTATTGGCACTTTATTATATGCATCAAATGAATATAGTGCCTTGAGATGGGATTATATATAATAATGATATAAGATTATGAATTCTAGACTTTTTTTTTTTTGTCAAATCGTCCTTATATAGAATAGAAAATATAATACTGAGATTATAACCAAATACAGTATGTGTATGTAATGATTGTAAATGCGTTTATATTTAATTCTATATAAAATTTCATTGAGTACCTTGTAAATGCAATTTACGACGAGCACATCAAGTGTTTTTTTTTTTTTTAATAAATGCATCTTACTATATTATTATGGAAAATATTTATTTATTGTTTATTATTTTTTTTTTTTTTTGATTTATTTAATTTATATTATTTTATTTTATTTAATTCAAGTTCCGAAACTTATATTTTAAACAACATACCAATAATAGTCATTATATGGTATATATATATATATGGAATAAATGTATTCCAGCAACCAACCTTTTATTGCAATGACAGCCTTCAATTAGTAGCTAACTCTTTAATTATATATTTTTTCAATCAAAGTCAAAGGCAATTGCAACTGTGAGAGAAAACACTTTAAAAGTAAAATTTTAAAATATTCTTTAAAGATTCGGGTACACATCCACTACCTATATAATGTATAGTTTATAGTTAATTATGGTAAATTATAAGGTACATACAGAAGACATACAGATACGAGTACGAGTATATATATATACTGCTTATACATTATCAATTTTAGTAAAATTAACAAAAGGTATAATATTGAATTGTGACTATCGAAAATTAATCGATTAAAAGTTAATTATTGAGCATAGTTAAATGTATTTTTTATTAAAAAAAAAAAAACAATTTAAAAATGCTTTTATTGGTAATTAAACATGAAATCAATGTGCTGTGCATATTCATATAATACTTTGATTTCAATTATATTTTAATAGAGGTTCAACAAAGTTCATTCAGATCATTAGACTTAGCGCAGAAATTAAAATTTTTTTTTACTTCAATTTTAATATGCATAAAAAATTTTTACTTCCAATAAAGCTAATTAAAAGTTTTGCTATTAATTATGAGAATAATAATAAAAAAAAATGTATTTCGATTATACTTAAAATGCTGAAATTGTTCTAAATACTACAATAAAATAATTATTGCAGACTTTAGAACAGTTTTTCAGGTATGGGTATGTTTGAATATTAAACACTTAGATAATTACTTAATTATAAACGATCCATAATTGTACATTTATCAATAAAATCAATTTATTATAATATAGTTATATTATGCCATATGTTGTATTTGTTTAATGTATTGAAAATTTACTAATTACACGGTTTTTTTTTATCCTAAATGAAGGTTATCCTGTGCAGTTTGAAAATTAATACCCTTGTATATAATAATACTTAAAGTTTCTATTCATTTTATTTTATTAGATTATATCTTTGTTAAAAATGACATAATGATAAATCTAAATGATATACCTCAAATACCTAAATCTAAATGGTGCTCCTGTTAAGGGTATTCTAGGACAAATTACTCAACTTATACTAAAATGGTATTTTATTTTATAAAAATATCAAAATAAAATTGGGATCTGTGAAGTTATGTCACTTATCCCAATTTTATTTTGATCGACTGTTTTCTGCAATATCCAAACTCTATGTTTTTTAAATTTTATGGTTTATTGTTTCTCTTTTGTCAAAAATATACTTATTTAAAACGCAAAAAAAAAAACGTGCAAATGACTAAATGAATTTATAAAAACTTACTGGTAAGATCCATGTGTATTTAAACAGGTACCTCCATGTCGACATGGATTTGTTTGACATTCTTCCACATCTTCTGAACAAGTGACACCCTTAAATCCTTTCGGGCAATGACATTTAAAATTTCCACCTGACAATGATGTACATGTGCCACCATTTCGACAAGGTGATGATGCACATAGATTTTGTTTTTCACAATGTTTTCCTAATTAATTTTTTGGCGAAAAGAAAAAAAATAAATATTATTATAACTATATTTTAAAAATATATATTTTATGCACCATACTATATTATATAAGTATGAATTGAAAACAGTGCAATATAATTTACTGAAAATTTTCATCTGGGTGGTAGCATTAATTATTCTGGATGAGTTGAATTTATAAGGAAATTACCTCCACTCGACGATGTTCACTATAGAAATAGAGTTTACCCATATCCCAAACTTAGCTAAAATAGTAAGTTCTAGGATTTGATTGGGCACTTATGTGGAAACTAGCATCAGTTACAACAGTATATACACTGAGGCGTCCAATCGTTTGATAATATTGCGAAGAACCACCATTAAAACTAGTACCAGTGCATAAAGCTAATTAGTGAAAGGAAGGAGATTGTGAGCATTGACGGATGATGATATTACCAATAGAAACTTTGTGCAATTTTCCCAGATTCAAATTTAAAAAAAAAAATTATTTCGAAATTGTGTATACAAATATGTAATTGAAGAATTACTAATTACTAATTTCAGTATGTATTTTTTACAAAATTTGTTTTGGGCATAATATAAATATTCACAAATCAATTGAGTTGATAGAAAAGCATATAATACTATTTATAAATTATCTTTATTATAAACTTAACTAAATCGATAAGATATTACTTGATAAAACAAAAAAAAAACAAAAAAAAAACCCCCCATTTTACCTGTATAACCTTGTGCACACGAACAAACATATTCTTCTAATGATTTTAGCGTACATGTACCACTATTTTGACATGGTTTCGAGTCACATGCATTTTTTTCGGGTATTTCACATAATGATGCTGTAAAACCAATTGGGCAATGACACGTAAATTGTGGTGTACCATCACGAAAAATCACCGTACATGTGCCACCATTTTGACATCTTGGTGCCGGTCCTGTATGACATGGATTTGATGATTCACAATATTCACCAACATATCTTGACGTACAACTATTGAAAACAAACAAAAAAAAATATTATTTTTATTTGAAATATACGATTTGATAAATTTTTATAGTGAATTTAATACATTATTTAAGTAAATTTAAAAAAAATAATTAATTAGTTTTTGTTTTTTTGACTTACTATAAAATTTATTATTGTGAATAATTATTATAATATTTAAAAGAAAAAGCTTTATGAAGCTTTTTGAAAACAACGAAAAACAAACTAATTTGAACGAATAAATATATATTTTGGTTTATGATAATGAATAGTTTGCAAAAGAAACTAAAAATTACATAGTTGAAATATGTAAAGTATGAAGTTTGTGATGAAATTAGTTATCGTTTAATATATAATTATGTCTTATTTTTAATTTATTTTCTAATGTCCATTATAAAGGAAAACATAAAATAATATATCGTGTCAATTGGACAAAGAAATGCTCTAAAAAAATCAATCATGGTGCATCAGGCAATGATTGTAGTATCGTCACAGTTGATGCGTTCAAAATAATATATCAGTTCAAGGATATTCAAAAATACAAAATACAAATTTACAGAATGGGAATTTTGACCTCAATTGGAATTTGAACCCCGATCACTTTCAGCACATTCTTAAATCTCAACACCCATTCTATGTATACATACATGCTAACGCTGTAATGCAATCCTATTCTCTAATATATTTTGCATCTTAAAAAGCATTTTTAATATTATAATAATCATAATATAGTGGTATGCAATTAATAGTCATAAATTAGAATAATTAGAATAATTTTGCATCTCTATGTTTATGGGCTAGGAATTTAACAATTTAATGAATGTGTTGCATCAAATGTAACAGCCACACAAAAGAATTGGACTATTTGAACAATTTTTAAATGTGTATGCAAATGACAAATAAATATAAGTGCACAATTTAATTGGTTAATAATTTATCAATGAGCACAACATAACTTAACTAGTCTATAGTTGCATATTTATAGTTTGTCGTGAACTCTTAAATATATCCGTACTTATACTACGGCTATTCACATAAAATTCAATAATTTCTTGTATTTTTATATATAATTTTAATTTTTATTTGCATGCACATGAGTATGTTGTACGTACACACACTGTATGTGCTAAAGAAGGAAATTAAATAATTTATGTTGATTATAATAATGATGATAATAAAACACAACCACCTTATTATAATCGCACGGATTAGTTAGGTTTCCTTAATAATAATTTACATTACTGCGAGTAATCTACGATAATAATATGAAATAAAGATTTCAGACAAATCAAGTGTCTGTCAAGGTGAAATGCTAACGGTATGTAGGACAAGTGTCTTTGTTAAATCTACTTCAATTCCTATATAACGACTGGCAATAGTCATGAATAGTATGTTCACTACATTATGTAATTTTACTAGCCGATTTGTAACACAAAAGTTCAGTGAACAGGACAGTGTGTATCTATTATCTGAATGTAGCCAAATTCAAGAGGGTAAAGACTGCCTTCGTGTAGAATATCTTGGAAAACTTGGCTCGAGTATGGGCGAAAAAAAAACAGAAAAACGTATATGATTGTCCCGATGATATATGATCAGTTTCGTGACAGTTCTAGCATTGACTAGTCAGAGTTCTTTTGGAAAGATTAAGAATTCCATTTTACCCTTCCTGTCGTATTTGTCGAACATTTTTTCTAGTGCAGATACCTCACACTTTTTCAGCAGACATATAGAATTCTAGACAGGCGATCACTATCACTATCATAAATTGCAACTAGCCGTTCAATAGAATTAGTGACATTTATTAATGATATTAACCGGATTTAGCCGGTAATTAATTTACATTATGTTACAGTTTCTCAATTTTGTGGTATCAAAATGATACCAACATGCTTACTGGAGCCCGTATTTAAAAGTCTGGACGACGGTACCGTCACTGTAATCAACTATCAAATCAATAATATAAAATGCGATTACATTTCTTTAGTTGCTATATTATTACTATGAGATGAGTCGTTTTTAAATAGTTTTAGACGAATTAAATCTCTATTTATGTATATAGACATTTATAGTTACGAGTATATTCTTTTGTTTGAGAAGGAACTGATGGAGAATAATTTTTTTTTTTTATTTATAAAAAATGTTTTATAAGAACTTTTATCTATGGCTATATTATAATAAAAGGTACACATCAGTCAATCAGTCAGAAGAAATTGGTTTGTGGTTTTTAGCATTGTTGTTATCTAATTTGTAAAAATGAAATTATTACATTGAACATATTTTTTAATTTTTTTAAATTATTTTATGATTTTTATTTCACGACTTTGTTCTATTTGATTATGTTTTCTTATATATATTTTGTATTAGACAATATAACGAATATAACTAAAGAAAATAATATTTTATATTAAGACAAAAATTATGATTTGATGAACTTATTTTTTATTGAATTTACCAAAACCACATACCAGTAATTGGGGGAAAAATTGAAAATTTTTCTCAGCATCACTTAACATAATACTAGATGTATAATAACACTTTGTTTTAGTTCGTAAATGCAATAAATGGACAGATAGACAGAATACTTTAAGCAAAGATGTTAAATAGTTCGTTGGTTCACGTTGTTCACTGTCGCATTCTCCTACAAACATTTTCCATTCGAAGATGGCATACGTCCAGTCTATTCCTAAAAAGGGTTCAAAATTTGATCCTTCCAATTACAGACCTATAGCCATTACTTGTACAATCTTATCCAAGGTGTTCGAAAAAATTATTATAATTCTTGATTATAAAACTTGAGTTTGGCATCGTACATTATTATCGAAACAATGACACACCATTTGGTGTGACTTGCATTGCAGAATGTTTTATCATAGGATTGATGGTGTATTTGATGAACATTCGGGCATGTATTTTGTCACCACTTTTGTTCCTGCTCGTCATATATTGGGTTATGACAAAATTGAAGATTAATGCAAATGCACCACATATGGTATTGAATTTGTCGACAAGATATTTGTACTCGTTTCATCGGAAATTAATATGCGGATGAAAATGGAGCAAGTTGTGACTTAGTTCACACACTAGATGAAACCCGCGTTTAGAAAAATGCTGGGAATTTGCATAGAAGGTGTTCTGTAGCAACTGCGACAAAAAGAATTGAAAGGGATACCCAATCTTGACGCGTGGACCCCGACCGGCCAATGTCCTGTGAGCACTGCAACGTACCTGACCACATCCCGACGTGATAATCGTAGGAGTTCTTCCGTTTTACTCCGTACAAATTCGGGCCAAGTAATCCTAGACAATCTGTATGAAGGTAGCCCTTTCCACCTAGCATTGGCCAGTCTCATATAGTATAAGCCAGTTTGTTTCATTCGCTGAATGGCGGAGAAACTTGCTCCGGCAGTGATATATCAAGACCCGAGCCCTGCCTGACCAGTTCGTCGTCCCTCTCATTAACTGCAATGTCCCTGTGGCCAGGCACAGGGGTTTTCGTTCTTTCAATCCGCTCATGTGGGATATTTGGTAGCGAACCTTTTATTTGGCGTCGAATAGTCAGTAAAATGTGGCATAATTTCATGAGGTAAGAGACACAATATGTTACCATGCCCATACGGTC
>JANSTX010025357.1:0-15217 GCA_027564355.1 Penthetria funebris | reverse complement strand
GATTTTATCCATCGATATAAAAATTATCACTAGCAATTACAATATAATTTAAATCTAAAGACTATTTGTAAAATTTTTGTCTATTTAATATTAATTAAATAATTATATTTTTATGAAATTCTGCCATTTTATTGTTTTGCACACTGAAATTTGATCCATTTCCCTTTTTGTTCCATCACAATAGAAATTTTCTTCAATATTCTCCAGCACACTTTTCTTAAATAAAGCAGAAACAATAGTGATGACAGTATACATCTCTGTTTTACACTCGAAAGTACATAAAAAATATCACAAAATCTTTCACGATGCAAGACTCTAAATTGTGAATGACGATATATGCTCATCAGTTTAGACGGGCTTCTTCTTCTTCTTTTTTTTCTTCTTCCTTGCCTTTTTCCTTATTCAGGGTTTATTCAGAGTTGTTCTGAAATCTGTCCTTTAATGTTATACCGGAAAACTTAACATTCTCTTCTCGGTTGAGTGTAGTTTCTGCATATGATCTTTTTTTACTGCCCAACAGTTTCATATACCTTCCCTTTTATCTTTGGTGGTGTTTTTCGATCACATAAAACTCCAGACACTGATCTCCACTTGATCCAACAGTACTTTAACATAGTACATGGAAGAAGATCCTGTATTGAACCAGGCAGAAATTGCATAATAGTTATAATGATTAATGGGCTTAATGCACAACCCTGATGCACACTAACGTTTACATTGAATGAGGTAGATGTTTCACAATTTTTCCGGATTCTAGTGCTAACATTCATGTATATATCTTAGATAGTAGAGATATATACTTTAGCAACAGTTTTAGATTTTAATGCCTTCCCAACGGGATCTCTAGGTACTCTATTAAATGCCTTCTCAAGATCTATAAATGTCATATAGAGGTCTTTTTATTATCTCTGAATTTTTCAATCACTAAACGCGAAATTCGTTATCGTCAGGCCAACAACAAATCATGTCAAATCTGCCGTCTGAACATACTACGTCTTCTAGACCAATTACACACACGGGTTTGAATTATGCTTATTTTGATTTACGCATAATTAGAGGACAAGCCTGTGATTCCCACAAAGAATATATTGCTATATTCATTTATTAGATTAATTTAGCGTTTTTGGCTTAAATTTTATTGGTACAAACTTTGAATTGCTGCGATAATATACAATTAAAGTAAGAACCGGGTGAATATGTATAAAATGATGGAACTAGGTGGCATTTCATTCTTCCGACTTACCCTCACTTTGGGGAGCTGTAATGAAATCAATAAAATTTCATTTATAACATATGGTTCTTCACTGTCGTTTGAAGACATGTCAACGTTGTTGGCTAAAATAGAATACTGTTCAAACACAATGTCTCGCTAACATAAAAATTTGGCAGCAAGTCGAGCCATGTAATTGTCGATGGTAAACTTATACTTCACGGGTACGAGCATATTGGATCTATGCAATAATTTTTCATCTGTACAACTGATAAAGGTACTTTTATTATAACTTAAGTTTGAAGAAGATTGAAAATAGATAATTTTAAGGTGAAGGGGAATGGGATTTTCTAAGAATCCTATTTTGTCTAAAAAATTTCTTCTATATCTTCAAGCGCCGGTTATTAGGAATCAAGAAATGAAAGCGTATGTGATTAGAGTTTTATAAGTTGTTTATAACAAAGGATCTTGAGTTTCATATCAAATCTACTAGTATGTTTTAATGTGCAAAATATCTGTGAATGACGTTACATTGGAAGGTCCAAACTCATATGACGATCACGATATTTTTGGCAGCGCAACGTCGATTCAAATCTCGGCGGGGTATATGAACCAACCTATACAGCGATATTGGCACTAATTTTCCGAGATGCTTGCATATGATTGCATTGCGTTTTATTCGCCCTGCTTCTTCACATTTTGGTGGACTTTGGGAAGCATGTGTGAAATCAGAAAAATTCGATCTTAAACGGATAATTGGTGATGTAATTTTTAAACTGCAAAGATATATCAACGGTATTGACACGAATCGAATCGAGTCTGAATTTAAGTTCTTTGTGTCCAATGACTACTGGCCCAAATGATTTCTCGCCACTTATGCCTATCAATTTTTTAATTGACCAACCATTAATAAATCCACGTACTATATATATTAAATATTAACACTAATTGCAACAAATATCTGACTAGATGACAACAGCGACCGAAGTGGTTAGAACAAGATGATTATTTCAAAATTGTTTACTTGATTTTAGTCCGTGAGGATAAATTGCCGCCACTAAAATGGATGTTTTGTAGAGTAGCTGATACTCATCTGAGTTATGATGGGCTTGTAAGAATAGTAACTATGTGCACGACAACAACATAAACGGCCGATCACGAAGGTGAGTATATATACTTTCAAGTTAATAACAAAATGATTTTTTCAATGTCTTTATTTCTAGGAATTAAATTTAAATCAGCAACAGATACGCATATAATTTTTCCATTCACTGGCAGGATAGAACCAATTTTCTATGAGAGGTAATTTTAAATCAATGTACACTTGTACAGTAATTATTACATATTATGATTTGAAGTGTACATTGCATGTTTCTAATCAATGAAATATATTTTTAAATTGTTGTAGCGCAACCCCTAATGGAAGCCTCCAAAATAGAAGCAGTCCAAAGTAAAATTGCATATTTCGGTGCTGAAAATAAGATGATCGAATTTATATTATAATTCCTTCTAAACATATCACAGAAATCTACGATTATCAACTGAAATTTCAAATGAAAAAAATAAAAATTACTCAACATCAGCAGCAAGTCAATATGTTACACAATCATGTACATACAACACACCATAATTATAATTCTAAAAACTACTTGTTGGAATGATGCATCAAAGGCGTGCATTAGAAAACAGGTTTTATTAAGGAAATCGAAGAGATTTATACCATGCAGCGATTCGAAGTAGAATGCAGAGTAACAAGAATAGTCTAGCTGAATTAATGATTGATGTCGAAAAATTGCCAGTAGATGCCTTTCCAGATTGCAACACAGAAACAATCAGCAGAATAGCAATGAGCAAATTTACAGATGACATATATGATAAAGTTGTTCAGATTCAAACACGACTCAGCTGTCCGTCAATTTAGAAGTGACATTCCAGAAATTAGAAGTAATTGAAGCTGTTAATATGGCAAGCATGTCATATCGACGACAAGTCCGAAATGTGGGAAGTATCCAGAAAAACACCAAAACGATATCGGATATCGCTGCAAAAATGTTATTGATACTGGATCCAATGCCACCATTATCAACAAGGTTTTAGTATTGAGAACTGTCAGTAGGTGAACGAGAATGCACAGTTGAAAATAGGAGAGGCAGTCACATAAAGTAACCGTTTATTCGCCGACATCACAGAAGATTGCATATTAGGTCTCAACTTTCTACGAAAACATGAAGGTGTATTGGACGCCTATCGTCAAACTTGTCAATAAATGGCAAAGATATTAAACTGGATGCTATAAGTCAATACCACAAGTAAATGAGCAAGAATAACAAACAAAATCACAATTCCACATAGAAGCGAATATTTTGTTTAAGTCATACAACCTGAACAATCAACAAAAATCAGAATGATCGTACATCATCTAGAAGTTAATTTTCCAGAACGACTCACAAAAACAAGAACATTGGTTGGCAAACTAAAACTGATTCCTGTCATAATTGTTAACTTAACAGAAACATCATTTTCATTATCATCGGATACAGTGATCGGCAGTTTTGAAAAAGAAGTGTGTCTAAAAGCAACGTGAGGAAGATAGATATGTAGATTCTCTTCAGCGTAGACAAAATGTAGGGCCGTTAACAACACTCTTCTATAGATATTATCATGGCAATTGTTCTGCTGAGATTATCAGTTTTATACCCAATGTTCGGGTATTTCCACTTAGTACACGACTGGCTCGATTCCCACACTCGCATTCTATTGAATCTACGTTTGGTTGCACGTTTAAATTTCTAGGCACGTTTATGTCGCTAACTTCTCGTCTGTCGAACCATTTTTTTGAAGATGTGTTTTCTGAATTTTACGACCTCCAGGTATTTAAATCAAATGTTCACAATTGCCTGAGTCATGAGAAAATAAAAAGTTATTTTGTGTTTTGAATATTAAAGGGTATCCCTAAAGAATAACTTTAGTGAACAAAAAGATAAAAGAAAGTAGGATGGTAACAGTGAAGGTTCATGCCAGAGATCGTGAAAAATAGCGGTTGTTCATTGATGACCTTTGCTCCCATGTGGAGTAAAGGCCGAGATAATTACCTTTCAGGTGAAAATGCATAGATTACACTAAAAATTGTTCGCACCGAGTCTATTTATGCACAGTTCATGCATCTATATATGTTACCGTTCCAGAGATATTTTCAATTTCAAACACAAATTATACATGCTTTTGAAGTTATGCTCTTCTGATACGGACCTTCTAGATTATGAAAATAAGCTATTTTAACAATTTTTTTCTAATTGCACCAGGAAAACATAACTTTATGTTAGTGTTTTATATTATTAAAGAGTTAAACACTGACATGCACTTGCTCGCACCGAGTCTATTTATGTATAGTACATGGATCTTATTTTCAATGATTCCAAGTGTTTGAAGTTTCTACTGCGTTTTGGTATGTTAAATAAGAACAGTTTCTGCAATTGAAATGAGTTTTTAATCAGTCTATTTAAAGTCACTGTCCTAAGCTTTATAGATGATAATTTATATAAGAGAAAGATGCAGAAATTATATCAAATTAGTATCTGTGATTTTTTTATTTTACTTTGCCTCCTCTTCTCGTATTTGAGAGTTAACTAATTTGATATTCTAATGTAGAATCTGCTCACAATCTCTGTCCAGTACAGTATAATTTTTAGTTCAAAACTTCTTTCGCATTCGTAAAAGGCTCGGCAAAATGCAATTGTCAAACCAATAGCCAGCTGCTCAGCTACATTGTCGAGATCTGGCAGAAAAAAGGTTTAGTATATAAACTTGTGATTTCCGTCAAAATGACTGCAGTTCATTTGTTTTGTTTTTTATTGACCTTCCTTCATTATTCATCTATATTTACTTATCCTCTATAATTTTTACTATAGAAACTTAATTTTAAGCAAAGATGGGATTGTTCTTTGACTAATTTCTGCTATTTATCTATTGAATTATCCTTGAATAACTTGTGATGTTTTCCTTTTCAAATTAAATTGTATGTTTTAATTGTTTTAATTATATCTAATGTATTTTTTTTAACTTGTTTTATGAAATAGAGGAGCTGTGAAAATGAGGATTTGATGACATCAATGGATCCTTCACCTCATCCTTAAACAATATACAGTTAGCACTCAAATAACTGAATGAGACACCAAGAAAACAATTACTCATCTACATCATTTATTGGAAGATTGGAGATCATGAATCACATGACACGAAAATAAAAAATAAAATTAAAATAAAAAATGCAAAAGAAATGAAAAATTAAAATGAAAAATAAAAAATTGAAGAACAAAATGTAATTTACGTGTACAAAAATACGATTTTATTAAATAAATAAAAAATACATTAAAAACATAAAAAAAATTGCATTCAAAGTTATGGAATTTTTCCTTCAAATTTAGATTTCGAATCTGAGAATGAAATGTAGAAAGTCGTTGCAGACTATCTAGCTTATACGAATAGAAGGTAGTAGGCACTACTACGTATTTTACCGTTTACACCATGTCTCTATCTCCAACCGTTTACGAGAAATTGCAATTTTTGTTTTTAATTTGGTACATTTCATTGGTTTGTGGATTTGTATCAGGCGATCATAATCTTTAGAAGATTTATTTTATTTAAAATGCAAACATCTCGGAAACGGTTACAGATAGAGTTTTCGTGTCTGAGGATGAAATATGTAGAAAGTCGTAGCGTATCCTTCGCACTTAAAAGCGATGCTGCCATCTATGAAATAGCCTGAGTTTTCTCGATTTTTTAGATTAATTGTTGTGGCAGAATATCTAACATATATGAATAAAACGTAGCAGGCACTACTACGAATTTTGCCGTTTGCACCATGTCTCTATCTCCAACCGTTTACGAGAAATTGCAATTTTTGTTTTTGATGAAAAACGTTGTTACATTTCATAGGTTTGTGGATTTGTATCAGGAGATCATAATCTTTAGAAGATTTATTTTATTTAAAATGCAGATATCTCGGAAACGGTTATAGATAGATTTTTCGTGTCTGAGGATAAAATATGTAGAAACTCGTTGCGTATCTTTCGCAATTAAAAGCAATGCTGACATCAATGAAATAGCCTGAGTTTTCTCGATTTTTTAGATTAATTGTTGTGACAGACTATCTACCATATACGAATAGAAGGTAGTAGGCACAACTACGTATTTTACCGTTTACACGTTTACACGGTTATAGACAGAGTTTTCGTGTCTGAGGATGAAATATGTAGAAAGTCGTTGCGTATCTTTCGCAAATAAAAGCGATGCTGATATCCATGAAATAGCCTGAGTTTTCTCGATTTTTAAGACTAATTGCTGTAGCAAAATATCGAGCATATATAAATAAAAGGTAGTAGGCACTACTACGTATTTTACCGTTTACACCATGTCTCTATCTCCAACCGTTTACGAGAAATTGCAATCTTTAGAAGATTTATTTTATTTAAAATGCAAACATCTCGAAAACGGTTATAGACAGGGTTCTCGTGTCTGAGGACAAAATATGTAGAAACTCGTTGCGTATCTTTCGCAATTGAAAGCAACGCTGACATCAATGAAACAGCCTGAGTTTTCTCGATTTTTTAGATTAATTGTTGTGACAGACTATCTACCATATACGAATAGAAGGTAGTAGGCACAACTACGTATTTTACCGTTTACACGTTTACACGGTTATAGACAGAGTTTTCGTGTCTGAGGATGAAATATGTAGAAAGTCGTTGCGTATCTTTCGCAAATAAAAGCGATGCTGATATCCATGAAATAGCCTGAGTTTTCTCGATTTTTAAGACTAATTGCTGTAGCAAAATATCGAGCATATATAAATAAAAGGTAGTAGGCACTACTACGTATTTTACCGTTTACACCATGTCTCTATCTCCAACCGTTTACGAGAAATTGCAATCTTGAGAAGATTTATTTTATTTAAAATGCAAACATCTCGAAAACGGTTATAGACAGAGTTCTCGTGTCTAAGGACAAAATATGTAGAAACTCGTTGCGTATCTTTCGCAATTGAAAGCAACGCTGACATCCATGAAATAGCCTAAGTTTTCTCGATTTTTTAGATTAATTGTTTGTGGCAGACTATCTAGCTTATACGAATAGAAGGTAGTAGGCACTACTACGTACTTTACCGTTTGCACCATGTCTCTATCTCTAACCATTTACGTGGAATTGCAATTTTTGTTTCTGATGAAAAACGTTGGTACATTTCATTGGTTTGTGGATTTGTATCTGGAGATCATAATCTTTAGAAGATTTATTTTATTCAAAATGCAGATATCTCGGAAACGGTTATAGATAGATTTTTCGAGTCTGAGGATGAAATATGTAGAAAGTCGTTGCGTATCTTTTACAATTAAAAGCGATGCTGACATAAATTATATAGCCTGAGTTTTCTAGATTTTTTAGATTAATTGTTATAGCAGAATATCTAGCATAAATGAATAAAAGGTAGTAGGCGCTACTACGTATTTTACCGTTTACACTAAGTCTCTATCTCCAACCGTTTACGAGAAATTGCAATTTTTGATTTTGATTTAAAACGTTGGTACATTTCATTGGTTTGTGGATTTGTATCAGGCGATCATAATCATTAGAAGAATTATTTTATTTAAAATGCAAACATCTCGGAAACGGTTGTAGACAGAGTTCTCGTGTCTGAGGATGAAATATGTAGAAAGTCGTTGTGTATCATTCGCAATTAAAAGCGATGCTGCCATCTATGAAATAGCCTGAGTTTTCTCGGTTTTAAAGACAAATTGTTGTAGCTGAATATCTAACATATATGAATAAAACGCAGCTGGCACTACTACGAATTCTACCGTTTACACCATGTTTCTATCTCCAACCGTTTACGAGAAATTGCAATTTTTGTTTTTGATGAAAAACGTTGGTACATTTCATAGGTTTGTGACTTTGTATCTGGCGATCATAACCTTTAGAAGATTTATTTTATTATATATATTTTATTATAGATAGAGTTCTCGTGTCTGAGGATGAAATATGTAGAAAGTCGAAGCGTATCCTTCGCAATTAAAAGCGATGCTGCCATCTATGAAATAGCCTGAGTTTTCTTGATTTTTTAGATTAATTGTTGTCGCATAATATCTAGCATATATGAATAAAACGAAGCAGGCACTACTGCGAGTTTTACCGTCTACACCATGTCTCTACCTCCAACCGTTTACGAGAAATTGCAATTTTTGTTTCTGATGAAAAACGTTGGTACATTTCATTGGTTTGTGGATTTGTATCAGGCGATTATAATCTTTAGAAGATTTATTTTATTTAAAATGCAAACATCTCGGAAACGGTTATAGACAGAGTTCTCGTGTCTGAATACAAAATATGTAGAAACTCGTTGCATATCTTTCGCAATTAAAAGCAATGCTGACATCCATGAAATAGCCTAAGTTTTCTCGATTTTTTAGATTAATTGTTGTGGCAGACTATCTAGCTTATACGAATAGGAGGTAGTAGTCACTACTACGTACTTTACCGTTTACACCATGTCTCTATCTCTAATCATTTACGTGGAATTGCAATTTTTGTTTCTGATGAAAAACGTTGGTACATTTCATTGGTTTGTGGATTTGTATCAGGCGATTATAATCTTTAAAAGATTTATTTTATTTAAAATGCAAACATCTCGGAAACGGTTATAGATAGAGTTCTCGTGTCTGAGGATGAAATATGTAGAAAGTCGTTGCGTATCTCTCGCAGTTAAAAGCGATGCTTACATCCATGAAGTAGCCTGAGTTTTCTAGATTTTTTAGACTAATTGCTGTGACAGCATATCTGGCATATATGAATAACAGGTAGTGGGCACTACTACGTACTTTACCGTTCACACCATGTCTCTATCTCTAACCATTTACGAGAAATTGCAATTCTTGTTTTTGATCAAAAACGTTGGTACATTTCATAGGTTTGTGGATTTGTATCTGGAGATCAAAATCTTTAGAAGATTTAATTTATTTAAAATGCAGATATCTCGGAAACGGTTATAGATAGAGTTTTCGTGTATGAGGATGAAATATGTAGAAAGTCGTTGCGTATCTTTTACAATTAAAAGCGATGCTGACATCCATTTTATAGCCTGAGTTTTCTAGATTTTTTATATTAATTGTTGTGGCAAAATATCTAGCATATATGAATAAAAGGTAGTAGGCACTACTACGTATTTTACCGTTTACACTAAGGCTCTGTCTCCAACCGTTTACGAGAAATTGCAGTTTTTGTTCAAATACGTTGGTACATTTCACTGGTTTGTGGATTTGTATCAGGAGATCATAATCTTTAGAAGATATACTTTATTTAAAATGCAAATATCTCGGAAGCGGTTATAGATGGAGTTTTCGTGTCTGAGGATTTTTGATTTGATGAGAAACGTGTGTACTTTTCCTAGGTTTGTGGATTTGTATCAGGAGATCATAATCTTTAGAAGATTTATTTTATTTAAAATGCAAATATTTCTGAAACGGTTATAGATAGAGTTTTCGTGTCTGAGGATGAAATATGTAGAAAGTCGTTGCGTATCTATCGCAAATAAAAGCGATGCTGACATCCATGGAATAGCCTGAGTTTTCTCGATTTTTTAGAGTAATTGTTGTAGCAGAATATCTAACATATATGAATAAAACGTAGTAGGCACTACTACGTATTTTACCGTTTACTCCATGTCTATATCTCCAACCGTTTACGAGAAATTGCAATTTTTGTTTTTGATGAAAAACGTTGGTGCATTTCACTGGTTTGTGGGTTTGTATCAGAAGATCATAATCAGGAGATCATAATTAATTAGAAGACGTACGTTGAATATTGGCAATAGATGGCGTGATGCAGATAGTACTTGTAGTGTTGTTTGTTTAGTGGTGTACGAATAATTGTATAACATTGGTCCCTGCTTAAGAATGGTTCGTCTCCGTTCCATTCTCATTTTGATGACCATTATATTTACTTAGTTTATCAATGTGAACTACTTTTAATTATGTGCGCGGAGTCTACTGTATCTGGTACATAACTTCGTTAATCTTTGTTATGGTTTTGTATGGTCCACCCAATCTCTTTGTAATTTTGGACAATATCCTACTTGACGTCATCGTAGATAGTAGTACCATACAAGTTTAGATTTTGATAATGCTTTCTCATTTGCATGTGAATCATATCTTGTCTTCATTCGATCTGCTGCAAATTATAGTCTAGCCCCGGCGAACTAGTGTGTTAATTGTAGTTGATCTTGTAATCTTTCCACATATTCAATTTCTTTGGTCTTCTTTCACAAATTTCGAAAAGGTGTTCCAACATTGTTCTATTCATTCGCTCGACTGCACCATCTGACTATAGTCCTAAAGATGTTGTTCTAGTTTTCTTACCCATGATTTTCATTAATTCTTGGAAAATTATTAACTATTGGAATACTATTCCAATAGTTGGTTGGTTGGTTAGCAGTGGCGGATCCGACCAAACCTTCGAACGATCCCAATTAGAAGGTAGGTGCCGTTTTGATACCACAAACTCGAGGAAACCCGGTTGATTCTTGCAGATATGCACATTAAATCCATCTCGTGGCGTTTAGAAAACCAGATCTCTTGGCCTTATAGTTGCCATTTTCGATAGATTCGGTAGTATATGCCTATATCTCTGCTGAAAAAGTGCTGGGCATTTGCATAGAAGGTGTTCTGTAGTTTACCTTTCATCTAAATCGCCGCAACAGAGACAAAAAGAATTGAAAGGGATACCCAATCTCCGACGGCCAATGTCCTGTGAGCACTGCCACGGACCTGGCCACATCCCGACGTTATAATCGCAGGAGTTCTTCCGTTTTACTTCGCCCAAACTCGGGCTTTGTAATCCTAGCCCTTTCCACCTAGCATTGGCGAGTCTCATATAGTATAAGCCAATTTTTTTGTTTAGTTCACTGAGTGGCGGAGAAATTTGCTCCGCCAGTGATATATCAAGACAATATCCCTGTGCACAGGAACCCATACCAGTGTAATTTTGGCAGACACGTTGAACAACTCCGTGGACACCGTTCTTAGCGCCACCGTAATACTTCTCATAGCGCATCTCTGTACCCGCTCCATTTTTGTTCTGTTGCAGCCCCTGTCTAAGGACGACCACCAGACTAGTACACCGTACATTAGGATGGGTCGTATCACTACTGTGAATAACCAATGTACCACATTGGGTCGAAGTCCCCATGTTTTGCCAAACATTCTACCATAGGTGTAAAAAGCCGTGCATGCCCTCTTACTTCTTTCTTTAACATTGGGTCCCCAATTCAGTTTGGAATCCAATATTACTCCATGATCCTTAGCCTTCTGCGAGAGTATTTCGTCCATTGAACATTGTCGGCGCACATATCGGCATACATGATTGCGG
Organism: Penthetria funebris; assembly: GCA_027564355.1. Lineage (NCBI taxonomy): Eukaryota > Metazoa > Arthropoda > Insecta > Diptera > Pleciidae > Penthetria > Penthetria funebris. Next base: position 3,594 of record JANSTX010025357.1, on the reverse strand, counting down.
CTTTCAATGTTCGCTGTCATTGCTGTGGCCGTGGTTCGACTTCTTCGAAAACCGAGTAGACGTCCTAGCTCGGTGAAGAGTGTTGATTAGAATTGCGTGCCTTGGTCGCCGATAATTCGTATCGGCACTCCGGTACGTACTTACGCACGAGAGCGTCAGCTACCGTTTCGGCACGCAAGTCGATGAGTGGTATCGCCTCTGGCCAACGTGTAAATCGGTCGATCCTTGTTAATGGAGGGCCAGACGGACTTCGAACTGAGAAGTTTGCGATTGGCACGAACTCCAAGATTGTGCAAAGAGTCGAATACATTTTGGACACGGAAATGCGAGTTGCGTAGCGTCGCCCAAAATTTGTTTGCATTTGTCTCTCTGGCATCCAGTCGATCACGTTTTCGTTTGCTACCCACCAAAATCTGATCTAATATCGTTTGGTGTGTAGCACAGCTGACGGAATAAATCGACGACAGAAATTGATCATGCCAAGAAAACGTCTCATTTCGCAAACGCTTTGCGGACGAGAGAATCCTTTGATGGCATGAACCCTTTTTGACAATGGTCTAGTGAGACTTTTGTAGATCTCGTGACCGAGAAAAGTGACACTTGACTTTGCGAAACAACATTTCTCGACGTTAATAATAATCCAGTAGGATAGAAGTCGAGCAAGTATTTGAGAAGGGTGAACTATGTGTTCTTCCCGAATTTTAGACGCTATGAGTAAGTCGTCTATATACGCGAAACTGAAATCCAAGTCACGTGTGACGGCATGAATGAATCGCTGAAAAGTCATTCGGTTGAATTCGAACAACTCGAATGGCGTGCAGATCATTGTCATCGTTTGCTGGAATCTGATGGTACGCGCGGACAAGATCCAATGTCGAGAAAATGGTGCAGCCATCCAGGTGCTGAGCGAAGTTCTGGATGTGCGGGATTGAATATTTATCAGGTACCGTTTGTGCGTTGAGTGCACCGTAGTCACTTTTTCTTGACCATGTGAAGCGGAGATGACCAAAGGCTATTGGAAGGGCGGCAAACAGAGCGAATTCGTCTTTTGCTGCCTTCATTCTGTCGGGAGATTGACGCCTTGGTCGAACGAAATTTGATGGTCCGTTGGTGGCGGTGAGGACCAGATTAACGTTGACCTTTCACTTATCTGATCGAAACGCTGGTAGTATTGAGACGTCAGCAGCGGTATCGACGAAGAAGAGCGTGTTGCGGAATTTTCGGTCGAGCAACTTGAACCAGGCCGATGGATTGTTCCTGGTGAACGGTACTTTCAGCATGTGTGTTGGTCCGTGGTATGACGCGTTGTCATTGACTAAACGCACAGCCGTTCGTTGCTTGCCAGTTTAGTGTTTCGTTTAATTTTTTATTGTCACGTCGACGGTTGAGTTCGTACTATCTGTTAATTAAATTGTTTTGTACAATGTAGGTTGTCTGTCAAGGTTGTCGAATATACCACACCGCGTTAACTATAGGGTGGTCCGCGACAAGTAATTGTTTACCGGTACTATTGTATAGCTGCGAAACTTGGAAGCTAACAAATAACATCGTGTCACAAATTCAAATTTTTGGCAAATAGGTGCCTTAAGTGCATATTAAAAATTTTCTGACCAAACATAACAATCAACGAGAATTTGTGGAGATTGGCAGATGTGGAGGCGATGAACAGGACTGTCACCCGAAGTAGATGGAATTGGATTGGCCATACATCGAGGCGAATCAGTATGTGGTATTGCAAAGTATGCATTTGACTGGAATTCGCACGGTAATAGAAGACCGGGACGTTCAAAAACAGCGTGGCAAAGAACCGTCATTAAGGTGGCTAGTGCCAGTGCGATGGTTTGGAGCGAAGTGAAGGCGCTGGCCAGAGATCGCGAGAAATGACGGTTTTTCGTTGTTGATGACCTGTACTCCTACACGTAGTAAAGGTTTAGAAAATGAATTTCTTTATATTTGGACATCTGTCCATCCGATGACTAGAATGCAGTGTAGTAGTGATGATCAAATTTCTGACCAATGTACAGAACATTTTGTGCTCTAAATATCTATCGGATTTTTCACCTGCATATCAAACAAACCTTGTTTTAATAATAATGCATTTGATGACCTATAAAAATATCTACTAAAAAATAAATTTATGTAATCCTCTGAATTATATATTGAAAATGTGATGATATGCCGTATATAATTGACGATAAATAGGGTGGAATATGTCTTATGGACAGATTGAAAATATGTGGATGTGTTGAGTAATACAATAGAAGATGCTTTTGCACCCCTTATTTTCAGCAGCAGCAGATCCGTGGATAATTAAATGGTAAATGTTATTCTTTCGTTTTAAGCTCATATAATTTGTTGTTTATAATATGCAACTATTTATTTAGAAAATGTACTGGTGAATTAAAAATGTTTCGAAATTGATTCGTTGTGCCATGTTGGTTTACTGACTGAATGTTTGGTGTACTCGTTATATATCTTTAGAGCGAAGCAGAGTTCTTAAGTGTTCTTCCTGTTTTTTTTTTTGTTTTTTTTTTTTTTTTGTAATTTATAATCATAGGTTTTAATAATGAAAACACATGTTCATCAATTTATTTCAATAGGGCATTTGGGTTATACTCTCATGTACACTGTACAATTCTAATGTACACATTATTCACTGTAAGGATGCATTATGTTCATATATTTACAAATAAATGCATTTAAATGTGCGGATTTCTGCATAGTGGTGATCGTTGTTCGTATATTATGGAGCTTAGGAAGAAGGGTTGTTTAATCAAACATAATTCATATAAGTTTAGGGATTGAAAAATTGAAGTGTTTGAAGATTAATTATACAGATTTGGTTACATATTTTTTTTATTGTTTACATATGTAATAATATTTAGGGTATCTATAAAATGAGGATGTTATTTTGAATGTTGTTAAACGCGAGGAGCCAAAAAAACATTGTGTTCGAATTAAAAAAAAAAAAAAACCAATTAATCCTAATGAGGGTGAGTTGAATTTGTGATTTATTTTTTTATGTATTTCCATTACACGTTTGTAATTTATTTATTTTTTCTACTTTTCTTTTATAAGCTGCTTATAGGTTTATTCTAATTAAAAAAGAACATAATAATAAATAGCAAAGCACATCTTATAAGATCTTGAAGAAAACATAAATTGAAAATACTTTACATTTTGCTTAATTGTATTGTAGTCTATAGAAAATGCTTCACATTTCATTAATAAAAATAAAATAACATCCTTAAAGGATCACGATTGTATTTTCCATTATCGCTTTTTATCATACTATTGTCACTCATAATATGTCTATTTCTTGTTTATTTAAATCGCATCGTCATTTTCCTAAACCATTTTCACCATTGTACCGTCGTCAATTTGTCTCAGTCTTGTTATATGTCCTGTCACCCAACTCCATATCATATGCGTCTAATTGATATGCGAAGCTTCCTAGGACTATGTACATACTATAAACGCTATGTGAAAGATTTTGCGTCAAAAGCAAAGCCATTATTATCGGCTTACGGAAGAACGAGCAAAATATGAGTGGACCGAGGAATGTCATCATGCATTTCAATTATTGAAAAGTGT